>JALDNG010000932.1:37500-76707 GCA_024349245.1 Neodontobutis hainanensis | reverse complement strand
TGGTGGGGAACCTGTGGTTTAAGCTTGGTTTGTGGTGGTAAAATTTTTCTTTGGTAATTTTCTTAATTTGGCACTTGGTGGGACATATGTAATTGACACGGTGATCCTATAAACTTAGAATCCCCGTCTAGATGGGGGGGGGGGTTACGACCCCTTCCCCTCTGGTCGTAATGGAGAATCTGTTGATCATGTTTACATGTTTGTGCGCAGGTGAAGCTGTGGGCGTTTGACGTATTGCGTGGAGCGTCAGGGCCCGACGCTCCACGCCTATTTAAGACCCCGCCTACAGCTGATTTCTGGCTCTCTCTCTCCTCGGGTTGTCATCTTGGCAGCACCACCTTTTCTTTTGTTTGTTCTTTGGTTTGGCATCATACAACACTACACATATCATTAACACTCCAACCAAACACGCCTTTACACTACTGATTACTGATACACACACTTCATTCCAATTTAAAATTATTCTTAGTTAACTTTATCTTAAAATAAAAGCACTATATTTGGTTATTTGTTTGTGTGGCGTCCTATTTTGTCATGGCCTTGAGCCGGGTTATGACATACTGTACAGTACTATTTTACACACTACTGATTTTAATTATGATATAATATAGGGGAGACACGTGAAAAACTCAAGACAAAGAGCTGAAATCAGTTCATTAATGCTTCTGGGCCAGAGGCAGAAGAGCTGGCTCAAGTTTTACAACCAGTTTTTATCAAGAAAGAGATAATAAACCTAAACATACATAAAATTATATATAAAGTTCAAAACAAAACAAGCTCGAGAAAAGTAGCTCCAACCTCTTAAAAATAAAACTGGGTCCATATTGGTTAATTTATAAACAGAATGTGTGCGTCACATTTAGTTCACATTATTAGTAAACCTGTAGACAAGTCCAAGAGCACTTTTTTCATCCACCATGTTAATGTGTGCTTAACATAAAACCCTTTTACTATCACTGTTGAACTTTAGTGTCAACAGGGTTGTAATGTGGAGTAATCAATTCATTTAATAATTCTTTCACTGCCTATTAGACTTATATGCAGTAAAACTGTGACAGATTTTTATTATAAGATTAAAAGTAAAACATCAACAGTCCTTTAAAGTTTGGTTGAAATAAAAAGAGAATAACCAGTCTAAAGCTGTGTTAACCCTGATTCAAAGTAATTATACATTCTTGAGTGACAGGTGGTGTGTTACAACTGTTACTGTAAAACCTCAAATATGTTCATATATTTATAAAATATATATAAAACTAATCTCAGATGTTAGCCTGTAGCTTGTAGCTGCTGGTCCCATATCCATGACGACTGGGCGTGTCCTCATGAGTTCCATAGAATGTGATGATATAATATAGAATGTGATGATATAATATAGAATGTCACACAACACAACTTTCTTCTGAACAAACTGCCACAGAAAACTCTGCAGCTGCAATTTCTGACTTTCTGAAAAAAAATCGTTTGACACAAGCCATTAGCGACACCAGTCATGACTGTTTGGCGACGGGCCACGCGCCGTGTGAGGGTTTTCAAGGTAAGACAAATCTCAAACTACTAAAAACATAGGCTATCTGCTCTAAATGTGCCCTGTCTAACTGCCCTGTTAGATAAAACATGTTAACGCTACTTTTTCTTTAAATACAGTCCATTTCTCTCCTTCAACTACATTTATTTTGCTGATTGTGTGAAGTCTATTTAAGTTGCATTAAAAAAACATATTCAAAATATTCTGACTATATCAGAAAAAAGAGAAGGTTACTTTTCACTTTTACATAACTAGTATCAGTAATTGTTGCCTCACTGAATTGTTTATTTTATTTTTAGAGTGAGTACACTATAGGATTATTGTTCTACACAACCACCCTTTTCTCCTCTAAAATAATGAAAGAAAAAGTGCATTTTGCATTGGTGTATTAATGTTGTTCATAATTTCTATTACAGCCACCCACTCCAGTCCGGTCTGGGACCCTCAGAAAAAGGCCTTATGAGATGGTCACACAGAAGCCTGATGAGACCATAGAGGAAACACAGAGAAAATGGGCCAGAGTCCAAATTGAGACAAGAGGCATAAAAAGACCCTGTCCCAACTGGAAGACCTCTGACCCTGAATGTAATCCTCCACCAATGAAACGGGCTCGAGTCAACGTCCCAGAAGAAGGGTAAAAGAATTAGGCCCCATTGGAAAGACTCGAAGAAGAGAGAATAATGAGAGACAAGGACATTCCTAAAGGTAAGGCAGCACTGTTTCTTTCTTAATCTGCACTTTTCATTCTATTTCAAAGACAGTAGCTGAGCCACTGTGTGACCCACTACATTTAGGCACACAACTAAACAACAGCAACTTCTTTATCATGTTTACCAAATAATGGACTGCTGAGTGGTTTTAGTGTTAAATATCAAGAAACAATTCAACTTTATTTAGTTTGAAGTGTGTCATCAAACCCTGAAGCTTGTAGATGGCATTTATTCTTAAAAATCTTTCTTTTCTTTTTGTTTTCTACAGCTCCTCAGACCCACAACTGGGCACTCCAGCCTCTGTTCTGGAACCGAGACAAGAACAAACCTGTCGTCCAGGACCAGCGACCCATCCTTAAAGACCAGGTCAAACCTGTCGTCGAGGACCAGGAGAAACCCATCCCAAGAGGCATAAAAAGACCCTGTCCCAACTGGAAGACCTCTGACCCTGAATGTAATCCTCCACCAATGAAACGGGCTCGAGTCAACGTCCCAAGAAGAAGGGTAAAAAGAATTAGGCCCCATTGGAAAGACTCAAAGAAGAGGAAAATAATGAGATACAAGGACATTCCTAAAGGTAAGGCAGCACTGTTTCTTTCTTAATCTGCACTTTTCATTCTATTTCAAAGACAGTAGCTGAGCCACTGTGTGACCCACTACATTTAGGCACACAACTAAACAACAGCAACTTCTTTATCATGTTTACCAAATAATGAACTGCTGAGTGGTTTTAGTGTTAAATGTCAAGAAACAATTCAACTTTATTCAGTTTGAAGTGTGTCATCAAAACCTGAAGCTTGTAGATGGCATTTATTCTTAAAAATCTTTCTTTTCTTTTTGTTTTCTACAGCTCCTCAGACCCACAACTGGGCACTCCAGCCTCTGTTCTGGAACCGAGACAAGAACAAACCTGTCTCGGACCAGGGCCAGGGACCCATCCTTAAAGACCAGGTCAAACCTGTTGTCCAGAACCAGGAGAAACCCATCCTCCAAGACCAGGTCAAACCTGTCATCCAGGACCAGGGATCCATCCTTAAAGACCAGGTCGGACTCATCCTCCGAGACCAGGTCAAACCTGTTGTCCAGGACCAGGTCAAACCCATCCTAAAAGACCAGGTCGGACTCATCCTCCGAGACCAGGTCAGACCTGTCGACCAGGACCAGGGATCCATCCTTAAAGACCAGGTCGGACTCATCCTCCGAGACCAGGTCAAACCTGTTGTCCAGGACCAGGTCAAACCAAACCTTAAATACCAGGTCGGACTCATCCTCCGAGACCAGGTCAGACCTGTCGACCAGGACCAGGGATCCATCCTTAAAGACCAGGTTGGACTCATCCTCCGAGACCAGGTCAAACCTGTTGTCCAGGACCAGGTCAAACCAATCCTTAAAGACCAGGTCGGACTCATCCTCCGAGACCAGGTCAGACCTGTCGTCAAGGACCAGGAGAAACCCATCCTGAAAGACCAGATCAAACCTGTCGTCCAGGACCAGGAGAAACCCATCCTGAAAGACCGAATCAAACCTGTCATCAAGGACCAGGAGAAACCCATCCTGAAAGACCGAATCAAACCTGTCGTCCAGGACCAGGAGAAACCCATCCTGAAAGACCGAATCAAACCTGTCGTCCAGGACCAGGAGAAACCCATCCTGAAAGACCGAATCAAACCTGTCGTCCAGGACCAGGAGAAACCCATCCTGAAAGACCGAATCAAACCTGTCGTCCAGGACCAGGAGAAACCCATCCTGAAAGACCGAATCAAACCTGTCGTCAAGGACCAGGAGAAACCCATCCTGAAAGACCGAATCAAACCTGTCGTCAAGGACCAGGAGAAACCCATCCTGAAAGACCGAATCAAACCTGTCGTCAAGGACCAGGAGAAACCCATCCTGAAAGACCGAATCAAACCTGTCGTCCAGGACCAGGAGAAACCCATCCTCCAAGACCAGGTCAAACCTGTCGACCAGGACCAGGGATCCATCCTTAAAGACCAGGTCGGACTCATCCTCCGAGACCAGGTCAAACCTGTCGTCCAGGACCAGGTCAAACCCATCCTAAAAGACCAGGTCGGACTCATCCTCCGAGACCAGGTCAGACCTGTCGACCAGGACCAGGGATCCATCCTTAAAGACCAGGTCGGACTCATCCTCCGAGACCAGGTCAAACCCATCCTAAAAGACCAGGTCGGACTCATCCTCCGAGACCAGGTCAGACCTGTCGACCAGGACCAGGGATCCATCCTTAAAGACCAGGTCGGACTCATCCTCCGAGACCAGGTCAAACCTGTTGTCCAGGACCAGGTCAAACCAATCCTTAAAGACCAGGTCGGACTCATCCTCCGAGACCAGGTCAGACCTGTCGACCAGGACCAGGGATCCATCCTTAAAGACCAGGTCGGACTCATCCTCCGAGACCAGGTCAAACCTGTCGTCCAGGACCAGGTCAAACCCATCCTAAAAGACCAGGTCGGACTCATCCTCCGAGACCAGGTCAGACCTGTCGACCAGGACCAGGGATCCATCCTTAAAGACCAGGTCGGACTCATCCTCCGAGACCAGGTCAAACCTGTTGTCCAGGACCAGCTCAAACCAATCCTTAAAGACCAGGTCGGACTCATCCTCCGAGACCAGGTCAGACCTGTCGTCAAGGACCAGGAGAAACCCATCCTGAAAGACCAGATCAAACCTGTCGTCCAGGACCAGGAGAAACCCATCCTGAAAGACCGAATCAAACCTGTCGTCCAGGACCAGGAGAAACCCCTCCTGAAAGACCGAATCAAACCTGTCGTCCAGGACCAGGAGAAACCCATCCTGAAAGACCAGGTCAGACCTGTCGTCAAGGACCAGGAGAAACCCATCCTGAAAGACCGAATCAAACCTGTCGTCAAGGACCAGGAGAAACCCATCCTGAAAGACCAGATCAAACCTGTCGTCCAGGACCAGGAGAAACCCATCCTGAAAGACCGAATCAAACCTGTCGTCAAGGACCAGGAGAAACCCATCCTGAAAGACCGAATCAAACCTGTCGTCCAGGACCAGGAGAAACCCATCCTGAAAGACCGAATCAAACCTGTCGTCAAGGACCAGGAGAAACCCATCCTGAAAGACCGAATCAAACCTGTCGTCCAGGACCAGGAGAAACCCATCCTGAAAGACCGAATCAAACCTGTCGTCCAGGACCAGGAGAAACCCATCCTGAAAGACCGAATCAAACCTGTCGTCAAGGACCAGGAGAAAACCATCGTTAAAGACCAGAAGCAACTGAACTTCGTGCCAACGAACAAACTGGCAGCAGCAGCTCAGCACTCTAAAAATCGGTACTTTTGAGAATTTTTCTTACTAGTTATTGTTTGCTGCAAATGCATAAATCTGTCAAACACAACCACATGAAATGTTTTTGGGGCAAGTGTACACACATCAGAGGGTCTGTACGGACTATATGTGTAGTAGGCTACCACAACATTTTGAACACAGTACAAAACACATTCTTGTAATACACCTTGAGTATTTGATTTATTTTTGTACCAAAAAATTGATAAGGTTTTTCTTATCCATTTTGTAGCCAAGACACAAACCAAAGCCAGACCAACCTCCAGAACCAGCAGTGCACCAAGGTCCAGACCAAGAACCAGGTCCAGAAACCAGTCAGTCGGCTCAAGCTGAAGCGCAGAACAGTTGAAGAAATCTGTGCTGTTCTCCAATTATAAACTCTGAACACAAGAGCAGCAGCTCTTTCTTCTGTTTGAAGAAATAAATTGTTGATATAATGCATCGATTTGATTAATATTTTCATTTTAGGGATTTATTTAAAAAAAAGAATACAGATTTTTAAGTTCCAATGATAAAATGATAAGAGATAGAGTTCTACTCTAAAATAGAAAATTGTCAGGTATGACCTAAAGTATATCAAATAATGTATGCATCTTATCTGCATCTAATTTGCATAACATGGCATTAAATATTGGTGGTTGTGTTATTTACAGTACATACAGACTAATTAACATATTATAAAAGTTTTTTTTTTTTTTTGGTCTTTTTCTGAAATTTAATTATTAATTACAGTAACTTGTAAAAGCAACTTCTAATATCCCATAACTAGTAAAATGTATGAAAATAGATTTGAAAAACAAATACATGGACTGCAGGTTTGGTTGCAGTAGCTTTATCTTTTCTTATCCAAATGGAATAGTTAGTAGTTTTTTAGAGTGTGGGACCTCTCATAAAGCACAGCACTTTTATTACTATCGCTGCTTTGATTAACGCATTTGCGCTGACTATGTTTACCCCCTGCCTCTCTCTCCTCGACTGGGTAAAGTGTCAGGATGAACAACACGTATTTCTCTCACACGACTGTCACTGGAAGCTGCATCATTCCCAGCCTCCCTGTCACTGCCGCGGCCACGGCGAGTATGCCACATACCAAACCTAGTTAGATGCAAAAGATGTGGCTCTAAACATTCTCTTCATTAACCATACATTGTGAGATAAATGACTGTACTTTTTTGTGTTTAGATAATTTCTCATTTTTCCAAAGATTACCATTAAAGCTCTTTTAATAATTTAAGTGGTTTTGTTTCCTTGTAGTGTCTTTTTCATTATTCAAGAATCAAATCTTTACATTGACTCCTTCTTGACATAACCTTTTTTCAATGCCAGAGCTAGCAGAACTAACTTAACCATTTGGTTAAAACTTTTCTGTGACCGTTTCACTTCTGAGTCCCGTCCCAGTGTTGAGAAACCATTACTGTAAACTAAAGCCAAAAACACAACAAGTGCATAAAACTTCAAATTGCAATAGGCTTTTTTTAGGTGTGTAGTTGGAGAACCAAACCTACCTTTTCAGGGTAATATTGAAGTTTTTTTTAAATAACATACTTTTATTTATTGAAATGAACTGTAATTAAGTTGTTTCTTTCTTTCACTTTCCTTATTCACATTCCTTAAAGGCTGTTTAAAGGACATTCTTGTGCAGGTTGTGCCTGTACATAACATTGCACACATTTTTAAATTAATATAGGAATAGCATGTTCTACCAAGAAAAGAAGAAAATATCCTGTTTCCTGTGGTCAAAAAGGCACCAGCTATTTTTTACAGTTCCGCTTGTATTACCAGAAAAAGTCCAAAAGCTGTGTTATTAAGCCTCCTATTGGTAAATGCACAGTGGACTTTAGCACTGCATTGCTGTCTGGTGTAATCCTTCCTCAAACACAGACTCGCTTCAGAAATGATGCTTTTAGGAGGATAACACCACACTCCACCTGACTGATGCCAGGAAGAGGCCAGTGGATTTACAACAGTAGACTTTCAGGACAGCCTGTACCATACATGAAAGGAACTGTGAGTGTACAAATGGGACAATGTACAATCTTGTGTTGAACAAAGTTGGGAGTGAACCTGTTATGGAGCCAAAAAGAGTTAATATATAAAGAATAATATCTTGCCACTCATGTCTGCACAGTGGTAAAACTATTGCTGCTTTTACATGAATGAAAAGCAAATAGAAAATTTTGAAAAGAAAAATTTGAAATAGGCACGTTTTAGTTTCCCAGAGAAAGCATTTGTCAAAAAGTGAATATATTGAGTGTGAGGTGATGAATACTGTTGAATACATTGTAGAACATGCATATGACAAATGTGTAAAGTAAGAGCAGTGTGGTAATTGAAAAAATCATTAGCTCTAGCTACAATAAATAATAATTAAGAACAATTTTTTTTAATAATCACAATCTGATGTTGATGAGAGTCTGAAACTGATCTATAGCACACCAAAAAAGGACAGGAACATGTATGGAGATGAATAGTTAGTTACATTAGCTGATTTTTACTTTATTTATTTAAAGTCATATGTATTTTTCATAAAAGGAGAGCAGCTGAACGTGAATATGTTCTGCATGAGTGACTCGAAACCCTATAGCAACATTAGCTGACATGAGAACGGTGATAAAATCTCAATAACGTGAAATTAAACTGAACTGCGCAGTTTATTGGGCAAAAGTAAAAAATAAATAGTAAAAAATCAGCAAATGTATCTTCGTATTAAAACTGATAATGTTCTGCTTTAAGCCGCATTTCCTCTTCTACCACCTTCCTGTAGCAGATCAGTCTCCAGAATTCCACACTTATCACTTCCAGAGATGCCCCCAGCAAACAAGAGTTTGCACAAAACTCCACACGGATTATAACATCTGTCTTTTATCATTTACAGACCTCCAAACTGTTTTACTAAGGACTCAGGAACCTTCAGTAAACCGTGATTAACTATATGACCAGGACAAAACCTGGCCAGGGACGCATCCCAGGTCAAAGGTGACTCAGGACCACTAATACATCCTGGCACCATGTCAAAGGATCATAAATTTTGGGAGATAAAGTTTGTTGATTCAGCTTTACCCAAAACGTTCTTTAGCCATCCTGAATGGCGTAGGAATGCGTTTGATCCACCAAAAACTGAGTTTTGTATGATCACACATTACCCCCTAGTGGTCAAATGGACAAATGACTCTGCTCACTCAAGAAGGACATTTTCGTGTTTATTCCACTAAAGGACATTTTGTTATTTTAATAAAAGAATTGTTGTGTTAATGTGCTGTTGTTATACTGTTCTTTTCCAGGACGCGGAGTTGTGACAAGAACTCCTCATCCTAGTTTTGTTTGCAGGTTGTGATGGTACTGGGGTTCCGTTTATTGTGAAGCTGCTTGCACTTGTATGTCTTCCTGTTTGCCAGGATTCTGGGGGGCGTGGCTTCTCTCAATCAAGGAATCGGTTCCACCTGTTATGGACTATAAACAGCTGTGAACCTGACTGCTCGAGAGCTCTTAAACATTTGACTGCTGACCAGGCCACCAGCTGACTCCACTTTATTTTAGTTGTTTATCTACACATCCACACACCACATGCACCTACAACATCACCCTCATGGCTGACTTACACATTCACGTTATTTTCATTTAAATAAATGTGAATTGGAACATTGCTCCATTGTGTGATCTCCCTCTTTGTTGCTGCTCTTGAGCCAGAGTAGTAACAAATGGGGGCTCGTCCGGGATCTCTTTCGCAAATAACAACCCGGTTCTAGGGGTAAGTGATTCCATTTCCTTGTTGTTTAATTGGGTAACATTTTGTTAAATCTTTGTTTGGTAAATTAAAAAATTGGGGGAGATCACATAAGTTTGAAGTTATATTAGTTTTAGAAGTGAACATTTGTTAGGGTTTTGTAGTATGTATTTAGTTTGGAGCAGTTTGGGGGTAGCTAATGGGTTGCCGCAGATTTTGTGCAGACCTCAGTTGTTGTGAGAAAGTCTGATTTCTATTTCATCCCTTCTGACCGCCAGAGGCGGTGCTTCAAGCACTGGATGATCATCCTTGCGCACTCGCAGGTCGAGAATTGATAACAACAAAGTCACCTGTGACCTCCCGGTGACCCACGTGAGGCTATATAGTCACGTGGCACCGGGAGCTCAGTCCCTATTCACCTTCTCGCACTGCAGGTACATGTGTGGGTATTGTAGCATGCTACTGCTAATACTACTACTAAAATTGTTCTGATTCGCCGCTTGTTGCCTGTAGCCCGCGACTGCTCTTCAGTCGGGGTCGCGAGTGTTTCTCGCCCTCCTGGGGCTGCACAAGCTGCGTCTGAACCAACGTGGAGGTAAAGCTGATTGTTTTCAACAATTAGTGAGTTAATTTGCCGTGCTTGAGCTCGGTAGATTTAATTTGAGTGTTAGATATACAGCCACGTGGCTGCTTCCTTATCTGTTTATCATTGTTGTTGAATAGCCGCGTTCGGCTTTCATTCAGATTGGTTAATTGACACATACGCGGTCACTAGTGGCGTTCTCCGCTCGACCTGACCGTCGGCACCCCTTTTCACGGAAGAGAGAGCAGGGGTGTTCAGCCTAATTATTATCTGGATTAGTAGAGCCGCATTCGGTTATCTACTCTGCTGATTGGATACACAGCCACGTTGGCTGCTTCCTTATTTGTTTATCATTATTGTTGGATAACCGCGTTCGGCTTTCATTTAGATTGTTTATTTGACACATAACGCGGTCACTAGTGGCGTTTTCTGCTCGACCTGACCCGTAGGCACCCCTTTTCACTGCAGATGTGCCAGTTTATTCCGTGTGGAGTCGCTAGTGGCGTTTCGGCTCAACCCGGCTCCTGCTGACTTCAAACTATCAGAAGAAAAAAAAAAAAAAAAATGCTGGAGCCCCGTGGTTGCCAGTCCTGCATGACTCAGCTGAAACCAGGCTGTGGGCATGATTTGTGTCCCTCGTGTCTCGGGGAGGAACAGCTGACGGCAGGTCAGCCTGGGGGGCACAAGCGTCCAGCTGCTGGGACTGGTGACCCTCCTCGGAAAAGGACCAGGAAAGGGCACGGAGGACGGTTGGCTGCACAGGTGGATACACTTCAGTCTGAACTGGCCCAAATGAAAGCCCTTATTAATAGCCTTCAGGCAGATCCCAGCCCTACGGTGGCGGCCCATCAGGGTCACACTTTCGGAACCCCGGTGTGCGATGATTCCATATCCCTGGCAGCCTCGGACACCCTGTTTCATCAGGGATTTGGCGAATTGAGTCCAAGGAGTTCTGAGTCAGGGTCTATGCCCTCGACTGGTTCGCAGAGTGGGGAGGGGAATCTGTCATCCCCGCAACGCACGTCGTGACGCGCTTGGGGTTGGAGGTCCCACCGGCGGAGGCTGCTCCTTCCAGTGCATTCTTTCGTAGTGCGTCGGCGGCGTCCCACTTTATGGTTCCTCCGTTGGAGGAATATGTGAGGGAACTGCACGCCTGCTGGGCTGACACCAAGGATTTTTCAAGGCCTACCTCTGATGTTAGGGCTTTGGCTGCTATGCAAGACGCTCAGAGGTTTGGCCTGGGCCATATGCCGGCGGTAGAGCCGGCCATTGCGTCACTCATTGTCCATCCTGAGGAGACCCTAAGGACAAATGCCCGGTGCCCACGACCGCAGTGCCGGGTTACAGACGATCTGCTCTGTAAGGCGTACGACATGGGGGCTCGCATGGGCCGCATTGGGAACTCCTTATCGCATTTAATGCTGGGCCTGGCCTCGTCACTGGAGGCTGTTCCGGTGGATCAGCCTACGCAGGGACTGGTGGATGCCGCGTTACAAGCATTCGCCCTCCAGTCGAGAGAACTTGGTCGTCTGCTGTCGACCTTAGTTCAAACTAGGCGCCAGGTTTGGTTGGCGCAATCTCCTTTAGCGGAGACCTGTAGGAGGGCTTTGAGAAGCCTTCCTGTTCTCCCAGGAGAGTTGTTTGGTTCGGCCGCGCTGGAGGCCTTAGAGCGCACGGCTCAGGCTAGCCGCACAAGACAGAAGCTGGTGGGCCTTCATAGACGTGCGCCATAGGGCGCCGGTTGCCCCACCAACTGCTTCTCATAGATATTCAACGCCATGACACTCTTTTGCGGCACCAAGCAGCTCGGAGGTAAGACCGTTTCCAAGGGCCAGAGGCCAGGAATCTCGTGCTCCGAGGGCTGCGCAGCCCGGTCGCCGCCACCCCTCAGGGCAACAGGGGGGCCCCAGGTGAGGCTTTGATGCCGGCAGTGGGACATTTTACCCCGGGGCAGATCAAATACTGGATGGCCTACACCCCGGATACTTGGGTTGTGGCCACTTTGTCTCGGGGTATCGCCTCCAGTTCCACCGCCGGCCACCTGTTCCTTTTCGAGTCAGGATGACTGTGATCCAGGACCCAATCAAAGCAGAGGCACTGACTCGGGAAATTGGCACCCTGCTGGACATAGGTGCTATAGTTCCCGTGGACCCCCTAGTAGATCCAGGGGGATTTTATTCCCGCTATTTTTTAGTACCAAAGAAAACAGGCGGTCTGCGCCCAGTTTTAGACCTCAGGGGTCTGAATGCGTTTTTAAAGGTCCTCACATTCAAGATGTTGAGTGTCAGACAGGTTCTTCAGGCAATTCATCCAGGAGACTGGTTCACGTCCATAGACCTAAAGGACGCCTATTTTCATGTCCCCATTGCGCCGCAACATTGGCGATTTCTCCGCTTCGCTTTTCAGAAGAAGCACTACCAGTTTCGAGTCCTCCCATTCGGTCTCTCTCTGTCCCCTCGGGTTTTCACGAGGTGCGTGGCGGCAGTGCTGTCCTCTCTGCAGGTTCAGGGGTTGAGGATCCTGCCCTATCTCGACGATTGGTTTATCTGCGCTCCCACCCGCGAGCAGGCAGTTCAGGATACGCAGACAGTGCTCAGGCACGTGTCATGTCTGGGACTACGGGTGAACTTGGCAAAGAGTTGTGTGGCGCCGTCACAGGTGGCCACTTTTCTTGGGGTAGTGCTCGACTCGAGGACAATGATGGCACGTCCTTCACCCCAGCGTATCGGGACATTCTGGATATGCTCCCAAACTTTCGACGCGGAGATCTCTTCCTACGTCGAATTTCTCAGGCTCCTGGGCAAGCTGACCGCTGCTGCAACTGTGACTCCCCTGGGGCTGCTGTCCTTGCGACCCCTTTAAAGAGGGCTCAACAGCCTGCGCTTGGACCCCGCATGTCATGCTCACAGATGGCGCGGGTGCTCGTCTCTCCCAGTGCATGAGGTCTCTCTCGGTGGAGGAACGAGACCTTTATGCTGGAAGGTGTCCCCTGGGTCCTCTTCCTCCCGAAGGGAAATTGTGCACACGGATGCATCCCTATTGGGGCGCAACTTGGCAAGGACGGGTGGCTCAGGGGGCATGGTCCCTACGCCAGAGCAAGCGTCATATCAATGTACTGGAGCTCTTGGCCGTTCAACTTGCTTTTTTTTTTTTTTTCAAATATGTTTATTGAGCAATGAAATACAGGATGAACACAATAAGAAACAGTACAATACAACAGTGCTCACATTTTTTTCCCAATTTCTCCCCCCCACCCTTCAAACATTCGGCGCTCCCCACTCCTAGGTAACAAGCAAAAAATAAATAAATAAATAAATAACAAAAATAAAAATAAAAAATAAATAATAATTAATTAAAATTTTATATATATATATATATATATATATATATTATAATTAAAAAGGATTTTAGATATAAAAAGGATAGCATTGTGGTTAATTACACTGTGTGTAGAAATTGCATAAACATTTCATTCATCTGGAATGATATTTAGAGAATCTATGATGGAAAGCAAGGGGTTCCAAGTTTTGTCAAATCTCCTCAAGGAGCCTCTAAGGGAAAACCTTAACCTCTCAAGTTTTAAATTATGCAAAACTTCCTTAATCCACCTATCGTATGATGGAGGTAAGGCTTGTTTCCAGTTAAGTAAGATCAATCGCCTAGCAAGCAGAGTACAGAAGGCCAAAGAATGTTGTGCTTCGGCTGTTAGAGTGCTGTCATGTGAAATACCAAAAAGGGCAGACAGAGGGTTTGGGTTTGATATACAATGGTAGGCTGTGTGAAGAGTGTTGAAAATTTTAAACCAAAAGTCTGTTAGCTTTGAACATGACCAAAACATGTGAATTAAATCTGCAGGAGATTGATTACACCTATTACAGAAATCTTTAACATTGGGGTAAAACTTAGACAATCTGTGGTTAGTGTAATAAGTCCTGTGTATTAGTTTACATTGAATTAATCCGTGCCGTGCACAGATGGAAGAGTTATGGACTAGCCCTAGAATTTGGTCCCATTGATCTTCCTCAATATGTCCCAAGTCCTGTTCCCATAGATCTCTGGTTTTTTGGGGGAAATTAGAGACAGTGGAATCAAGAGCTCCAAAAATTTGAGAAATGGCTCCTCTTTGATTGGGGTTTACTTTGAGAAGGGTGTCTAGCAAAGTCTCTGGTGGTAGATTTGGGAAGTCAGGGTAATTTCTTTGTACAAAATGCCTAATTTGAAAGAAGCGAAAAAAGTGAGAGGTAGGGAGTTGAAATTTGGCTGATAAGGCAGCAAAAGGCATGAAGATACCCTTGTCATAGAGAACTTTGATAACTGTGATACCCCTGTCACTCCAGAGTTGAAAGGCAGAGTCCATAATAGAAGGTTTAAAACTGTGATTGTGAGTTACAGGGGCAAGGATAGAAGGATGTTTCAGGCCAAAATGCTTTCTGAATTGCATCCATATTTTAAGCGATTGAGTGACTACAGGATTAGCAGTAATGTCGGTAGTTGATATTGGGAGTTGGGAGTATAACCATGATTGTAGTGGGGTTTTAGAGGAAGAAAGTTCTACTTGGACCCAGGCTGGCTGGGTGGCTGCGGCTCGACTATCCAGTATAGGAGTTTTTGAATGTTAGGCCCAGTAATAATGTAGAAAATTGGGAAGGGCCAGCCCCGGACCTTTAGGGAGCTGTAATATGTTTTTCCGCATGCGCACTGGTTTATTACCCCAAAGGAAATGAGAGACTGATTTATCTACTTGGGCAAAAAACTTCTTTGAGATGAGTACGGGGATATGTTGGAATAGATAGAGAAACTTTGGGAGGATGGTCATTTTGATAAGGTTGACCCTGCCATCTAAAGAGAGGGGCAGAGTAGACCATCTGCCAAAGTCTTCCTCGACTTTTTTAAGCAAAGGCTTGAAATTACTATTAAAAGTGCTTGCCAAGGACCCGGTGATGAAAATGCCCAAATATTTGAAGCCTTGGTCTACCCACCTAAAAGGGGCTACATGGTTTGGCAGTTTACCTACGAGGTTGTTGATCGCGAATGCCTCACTCTTCCCAAAATTTAGTTTATATCCTGACAGTTGGCCAAATTGTTTTAAAATTTCTAAAATTACAGGAAGGGAGGAAGACGGGTTGGATATATACAAGAGCAAGTCGTCCGCATACAGTGACAGCTTATGTACCGTACCTTGACATGTAATGCCCTCAAATCTTTCCTCAGCTCTCAGCCAGATAGCCAAAGGCTCGATGGCTATGGCAAACAGTAAAGGGGACAGGGGACACCCCTGTCTCGTACCACGGTGAAGTCGGAAAGAGGGTGAAAACACATTGTTTGTTTGTACAGACGCTACTGGGGATGAATATAACAGTTTTACCCATGATATGAAACCTGAACCCACGCCAAATCTATCCATCTCAAAAAGAAACTTCCACTCTACCCTATCAAAAGCTTTCTCAGCATCCAGTGATACCAATATCTCAGGGGTGCTGGAGCTGGGCATGTTCAAAATGTTTAGGAGTCTTCTAGTGTTGTGAAATGAGTGCCTCCCCAGCATGAAGCCTGTTTGATCTGCTGAAATAATTCCTGGAAAAAACCTTCTGAAGGCGGAGGGCTAGGATCTTAGCTAGAATTTTATAATCCACGTTTAGTAGTGATATAGGTCTGAAGCTACTGCAAAGTAAGGGATCTTTGTCCTTTTTTAAGAGAAGAGTAATTGTGGCATTGGTCAGGGTTGGAGGAAGTCTGCCAAGTGACAGGGCTTCATTGTACATATCACTTAGAACCGTAGAGAAAAGTGGGGCAAATCTCTTATAAAATTCCACTGTGAATCCGTCTGGGCCGGGCGATTTCCCACTCTGCAATGTAGCTATCGCTCCCATGATCTCTGTTGTAGAGATTGGCATAGCTAAATTCTCTGCTAGTCCCTGATCCACTTTAGGGAACTCGATAGAACTTAAAACACTTGTTGAACTGGTGTTGGGGTTATCAGAGGCATATAGTTCAGAGTAGAATTTAGAAAACGTTTCATTAATTAGCTTTGGGTCAGTGGTAGTGGCGCCTGATGAGGATATAATGCTAGGAATGAACCTAGATGCTGCTGCAGCTCTAGCTTGCTGGGCAAGAAGTTTACCAGCCTTATCCCCCGACTCAAAAATTCTTTGTCTCGACTTAAGCAGTTGCATTCCTGCGTCGTTTGACGTTAGAAGGTTGAATTCTGTCTGATATTGTAAACGCTTCTTATAAAGTGAGGGGTCTGGGTTATTTGCATAGCTATCATCGATATCCAGAATTTTTTGTGCTAGCTCGCTTTGTCTAGACCTGGCAGTTTTTCTGAGGTGGGCTGTGTATGAAATTATCTGGCCTCTTAAATAAGCCTTGAGGGACTCCCACAAGATGCCCCTCGCAACGTCTGGGTTGTCATTTATTTCAAGAAATAGTTCAATGCTTGATCTTAAAGATTCTACCAGAGAGTCGTCGGCAAGCAAATTTGAGTTAAATCTCCATGGTTTAAAAAAAACGGTTGTGATTGGGGAAGTTTATGTCTAGTGACGTTGGAGCATGGTCTGAGATCACAATGCTATGGTAATCGCATGATAGAACATTCGACAACAGTCTGTTATCTATGAGAAAAAAATCTATTTGAGAGTAGGTGCGGTGAATATGTGAGAAGAAAGAAAAGGATTTTTTTCCAGGGAATTTAAACCTCCATGGATCAGACATGCCTAGCTCTTCTGCAAAAGACGCTAGTAGCTTGGCGGATTTAGTAAGGGAATGCGATCTAGGGGACGATCTGTCCAAATCGGCATCCTGCACAAAGTTAAAGTCTCCCCCAATGATAATATGATGTGTTTCAATATTAGGAATAGAAGTAAAGATTTTTGAGACAAATTGCTCATCATCACAATTTGGTGCGTAGATGCTGGCCAGGACAACTTTAGTGTGACAGAGTGTCCCTGATACAATAACAAACTGACCGTTTAAGTCTGTAATAACATTATCTGCTTCAAATGGAATATTATTTTGGATCAAAATGGCAGCACCCCTGGCTTTTGCACTAAATTTGGAGTGATACACCTTGCTAAACCTACTCCTTTTTAAGCGCATAATCTGACCTGTAGGTAAGTGGGTCTCCTGCATAAATACAATATCTCCCTTCAAATCTTGGAGGTGGGAGATAATCTTATTTATTTTAGTAGGTTGGTTTGCCCCTTTGACATTCCATGATATGAAGCGAATGTTATTTATTGTTCGTCTACTTCCCATTGAGACAAAAGTAGATTAAAATTATAATGTAAACTACAAAGTGCTTGACCATAAGAGAGAGAGAAGATAAATGAGTAAATAAAAAAAAGAAAAAAGAAAAAGAAAGAAAAAAAAGAAAATAAAATGAAATAAAAATAAAAAATAAAAAAAAAATTAAAAAAAAGGTGACGCGCCCCCCACCCAAGCGCCCCCTCCCCCCGAGCGTGTAATCTACTTATCAAAATTCTTCCGGAGCTCCTTCCCCTTTAAACCTCAAACTCCTCCACACAGTCATATGAACACGTTATTTAACTAATATTTCTTTCAAAACACCTCTAATGTAGCAGATCAGCCTCCAGAACGCCACACGGATTATAACATTTGTTTAATCACTTACAGACCTCCAAACTGTTTCACTAAGGGTCTTCAAGATTAACAACTGTTGTTTCACCATCGGCCTCCAGAGACAGGCCGTGGATGTAAATCTTGAGAAGAAGACATGCTAACCCCGTTTTCTTTTAGATAAAAGGACACCAACGTGTTTTGCCAAGGACAGGAAACTTATTAATGACTTTGTTTTGCTTTTATAAGAATTGGAACTTCGTTCTACCCAGCACCGTGTCAAAGGTGACACATGGAACATCACAGACCGCTAGGCACCATGTCCAAAAGCCATAAATTCTGTGAGATAACATTGTTGATTCAGCTTTACCCAGAACTTCGTAGCTATCCTGAAGGATGGAGGAATGCGTTTGATCCAACCAAAACTAAGTTTTGTATGATTGAACACTACCCCCTTTTGGTTTAACTGGACAAATGACTCTGCACTCAAGAAGGACATTTGGTGTTATTTCATTAAAGGACATTTTGTTATTTTATTACTTAGAAAGATTGTGAATGTACTAACAATTATACTGTTTGTTTCCAGGATGCAGAGTTTTACAAGGCAACTAATTCCTTATTCCATTTCTACAGAGTTGCGTTTTATGTTAATAAAATGTAATGAATATATGTTTTTATAATAAGTCTGACAAATGTTTCTTTGCATAATCCTGCAAGTACGA
This sequence comes from Neodontobutis hainanensis, assembly GCA_024349245.1. Classification (NCBI taxonomy): domain Eukaryota; kingdom Metazoa; phylum Chordata; class Actinopteri; order Gobiiformes; family Odontobutidae; genus Neodontobutis; species Neodontobutis hainanensis. Next base: position 58,538 of record JALDNG010000932.1, on the reverse strand, counting down.
ATGTTTTTGTGTGTTTTACGAAAACCAAGGAAAATAGGGTGAAACAAAAGAAATGTTTAAGACTTAGTTTAAACATTTAAACTCCCCCCCAAAGCAATGCCTTTCTCCGAAAGACACACCCCAAAAGTGTTAAAAGTGACCGCTGGTCAAAAATACGCGCTCTGCGCTACTCTTAAATCTCCTCTTCACTTCGCACTGGACCTCTTGTCCGTTCAGGGCCGTAGGCCTCGAAACTCTCACAAGCTCGGACCTCGTGTAACGAGTAAATTTTCTTTGTACTTTAAAGCCTGCAAGTTTAGCTTGCCGCGATAAAGTTTCCTTCACACAGCTGCTCAAAGTAGCTTACTTCCTGCCAGCCTGCCAACAAAAGGAAGTTGCCTCGCTTTTATTTTTGAAGATTTCCTGCCTGCTAAAGAGTTAGCTTGACTAAAATCTAACTTTCTCGAGCAAGTTTAAGCCAGCAACACAGCCGCTAAACCTTCTCCAATGGACTTCGCAATAACTTTGAAGGACTCGATTTTACTCGGTGTACGACGCTGATGCTAAAAGGCTTGGCTAGTTGTGACAGTAACGAGACGCTTTTTGAATCTCCCGGGCCTACGGCGGTCCCTCTGGAGAGTGGAAACAGCAGGCCGTCCTGGAGGCGACAAACGTCATCGGTTGCGACAGGGTTCTGCAGAACCTCTGGAGTCCTAGTCGCTAAGATCTGATACCAATCACGACCCCCAGGGTGAGTCTAAATGTTACACAAGTTTGGCGTCTAACTGTCTAAACATAACAGCCTTGGCCTCAGAAACCGTCATCGAACCCCTCTAAATGCTCCGTAACAGCCCCTCATTTAATAAGAGTCAATAATCCAGACTTCCTTTTGTTTCACAAAATCCTCTGAAAGCAAGTTTATCGTTCTTTGATTTACCCATTTATGTGTCAATAACTATTCCTTTGTGTCATTTCCCCTGTCATTATTCACTGTTTAATTTTTTTTATAATCTTTAATAAAACCCCATAAAGACATTTACTGTTTCAATGTTTAATTCATTAATTTTCGAAAACGAGAAGAATTTACTTCCTTTAGATTAATGAGACTAGACTAAACAGTTTCTCTAGATCTGTCTAAAACTAGAGTGGTGCCCCGAAAGAAATTAATATTTGGATAAGCAAAATATTAATTATTAATTTTCATAATTCATATTCATATTAATTATTAATAAGACCATATTCACTACACTAAATAATGACTCAGATTTTCCCTTCCTCTTCTTCCTCACCTCTCCTTATACAATCCGTGTCAGCATAGACAGCTGAGTTGTTAATACAGTCCAAAACAAAAGACGACACTTTACTGCAACTCACACTGACCTATACTCACGGGATAGTCCACATTGCTCATTGTACATGTGATAACTGTTACATAGCCCATAGTCACACTTATTCAAACAGGGGGTACGTTTAATTGTAGGTTGGAATGAAATTAAATATATGCATGTAAGTATGTATAATTCAATAAAAACATCACATAGAAAATAAAACTGCCTACCCGTAGCCCCATCAGACCAACTGAGAACATAGTTTAACTGGGCTACCAGTCATGTCAGTGTAAGTATAAAAACCCAGAGTCAAGAGTACCATGAGTAGCAAGTTGCCTCTTGTAGGGATCAGTCACCACTTGCGATCGATGATCCGGATTTCTGGAATGCTGCCAAAAACTGTTGAGCTTCCTTTACTGAGAAGAGGCGTCGTCTCTCCCCGTCATTAGTCTTGATAAACAGCCGCTGGGTATAGCAGTGACGGCTTGAGTTTGAGCGTAAACAGCTGGCGCATAACTTCTTTGTACTATGCTCGTTGGTCCATCACCTGAGGACAGTAATCATCGTATAGGTACACTGGCTTGCCATCGTATTTTAGGTCGTCTCGCTTCTTGCGGGCAGCGCGAATTACCATGTCCTTGGTCTGAAATTTATGGAAACAAATGATTACGGCTCTAGGTTTACCCCCTTCCGCCGGTTTGGGTCTCAGCGCACGATGAGCCCTATCAAGCTCTGGTGGAGAAGTCAGCACATCTTGGCCCAGTACGTCCATCAGGAGATTAGAGAAGAATATTGTTGGTCGTGTTCCTCAACAGATTCGGGTATCCCGATGAGGCGAGACGCGTTACACCGTCTGCTTCTCCTCCAGGTCCGTAATTTTGGCTTTCAGTTTAGTGTTGTCTTCGGCCAAATTGGAAAGCTGAGATTCCAGTGACTGCATTTGATTCAGCCCAGATTCCAGGTCGGAAATGCGTTGTTCATGAATAGCGATCGTGGTCTGCACACTGTTTAATTTCGCGTCAATGAGCGCGACGTTCAACTTGCTTTGAACCAATTTCTCCCATTTCTGCGAGGGCCATGGTGAGGTCCGACAATACCGCGGTGGTTTTCTACATAAACCACCAGGGCGGCACCAAGTCGGAGAGCCTATTAAGGGTAGCTCAGCGGATCCTGAACTGGGCGGCACCACTTTTTGCCAGTCTGTGGGCAGTGCACATTCCCGGGGTGCGGAACGAGTCAGCCGATTTTCTGTCCCGCCGAAGGCCGGTGGCGGGAGACTGGAGGCTTCACCCGGCGGTGGTGGAACACATTTGGAGGCTCTACGGCAAGGCGGAGGTGGATCTCTTCGCCTCTCAGAAGTCCACCCACTGCCCTCTTTGGTTTTCGATGGTGGACAACACTGGCCCTCTGGGTCAAGATGCACTCGCCCACGACTGGCCCAGAACGCTACTCTATGCATTCCCTCCATTTCCTCTGATCTCTCAGACACTCCTCTGGGTCCTTCAGGAGGGCCACTGTCTCCTCCTGGTGGCTCCGTTCTGGCCAGCGAAGACCTGGTTTCCTCTGCTGCGCAAGCTTTGCTGCGGCTCTCCGAGGCGCCTCCCCCCCAGGAGGGACCTCCTGTCGCAACTGGGGGGACGGCTCCTGCACCCCGACCCCACTCGGCTGAAGCTCTGGGTGTGGCCCCTGCAGGGCCCGGCTTAACATTCTCTGATTATGCTGGGGAAATTGGGCATACCATAAGTAATGCACGTGCTCCATCTACTCGCTGGTTGTATTCATACAAGTGGAAACTGTTTGACGCATGGTGTCGTGACAAGGGCTGTGATCCAGTGCGTTGCTCGGTGTCAACGTTGCTTGCTTTTTTGCAAGGGCAGCTCAGTCGCGAACGTTCACCATCTACACTAAAGGTATACGTGGCTGCCATCTCCTGTTGGCACGAAGGATGGGATGGCTATACAGTGGGTCGTAACAGAGATGTCTCACTGTTTCTGAAGGGTGCTCGACGTTTGCATCCCACTGGCCGTCCTAAGGTCCCGACGTGGGATCTTTCCCTGGTTCTTGAGGCCCTTCGGTCGGCCCCGTTTGAGCCCCTTACATGTGTGGGTCTCAAGTGGCTCTCAATGAAGACAGCATTTCTTCTGGCGATGGCATCGGCAAAAAGAGTGAGTGAACTCCATGCTCTGTCTAGTGAGGAGTCTTATTGCCATTGGCATCCTGACGGATCGAGGTTTCCCTGTGGCCTAATGCAACTTTTGTTCCGAAGGTGCCGCTGGGTGCGTCTCTCCCCCAGCCGCTACAATTGGCACGTTTTGAAGCTGGGTCTCCTTCAGAGTCCCTTTGCCCTGTTCGTGCTCTCAAGGCCTATATACGCTCCACGGCGTCAATACGGAGGTCAAACAGCCTGTTTGTTTGCTTTGCCGGCCCACGTAAAGGTCAGGCTCTCTCAAAGCAACGTCTCGCACACTGGATAGTGGAGGTTATTGCTAAGGCATATGCTTTACAGGGACGGTCGCTGCCACCTGGAGTGAGGTGCCACTCCACAAGGGGCCTGTCGACTTCCTGGGCCGCCATGAAGGGGGTGCCCTTGGGAGTGATCTGCGCAGCAGCATCATGGACAACCCCAAGCACGTTTGCAAGGTTCTACAGGGTGAACGTCGTCTCCCCGCAACCACTGGAAGGGGTTCTCAGAAGTCAATCGTCTACATCACAGTGAGGTATGGCTGGTGGTGGTTCCTCGTGACCTTGCTGGTATTCGTCATCCAGTGCTTGAAGCACCGCCTCTGGCGGTCAGAAGGGATGAAATAGAACGAGAGTTACGGCTGTAACTGCGGTTCTATGAATCCCGGATGACCGCCAGAGTGCCAGATCCCTCAGAATCCTCGTGTTTTCGCGAGAAGGTCTTTGGGACTGAGGTCACAGGTGACTTTGTTGTTATTAATTCTCGACCTGCGAGTGCGCAAGGATGATCATCTAGTGCTGGAAGCACCGCCTCTGGCGGTCATCCGGGATTCATAGAACCGTAGTTACAGCTGTAACTCTCGTTTTGTTTTGGTAAATATTTTTTGGGCATTGGACAGGATTGGGGGTTTCTCTGGTAGGCTGCAGGAGCGTTTTCCCCTATGGGATTCGCAGATTTTTTATTATTTTTTTTTTTTGCATCAGTGTGGAAGTAAGTGCGGGTTGCAGCATCCATTTCCCTTTTTCCCTACGTCAGCTCGGGAGCGCGCCGTGGCTAATGTATTTTACTGTGCCAGCGGTATACATGGGGTAGACAAGCTACCCCCAGCACATTAAAAACCCACCGCCAGGCTTCCTGAAGACTAGGGGTGAGTTTAGTTAGATTTGGTTAGGTAGTTAGTGGAAAATTTCCCCAATCTATTGTCCATTGTTGTATTTAAGTCATTATGGCTTCAGTGGAAAGTTTTATTCAGTCGCTATCAGAAGAGCTGTTAAGTAGTTGCACTAGGGACCAACTTCTGCAGCTAGTCAACTATTACGCTGTTGATATTGGAGACAGGAAACTGAAAGATGAAATTAAGTTATGTTTGAGGTCTGTTTTAGTACATAGTGGAATTTTGCCAGGGAAAAATAATGTAACTGGTACAGTTTTAAGTGAAATTAATTCTGATACTTTAACGTTTGAACAAAAGAGAGAGTTAATTGTGTTAGAAATGGAGAAAGAGAAGGTGGCCATGGAGCAAATGAGGATTGCACTCGAGAGGGAAAGATTGCAGTTTGAGAAGGAAAGGGTCAACTCTTTTAATTCCCCTCAGAAAAAGAAGTTTGATTTGGTGTCCAATTTGTGGCTTGTTCCCAGGTTTGAAGAGAGTGATCCTGACACATTTTTAATCACTTTTTGAGCGAGTAGCAAACTCAAGGGGTTGGCCAGATGAAGAACGGGTTGTAATGTTGCAGTCAGTCCTTACAGGGAAGGCTCAAGCAGCTTATTCTGCTCTAAGGGACCACGAGAGTCAGGTATACAAAACTGTCAAAGAGGCTGTATTAAAAGCTTATGAGTTAATTCCAGAGGCCTATAGACAGCGATTTAGATCATGGAGGAAGGCTGAAAAACAGTCACATGTTGAGTTTGCGAGGGATCTGACTAAACATTTCAATAGGTGGTGCTCTGCTTTGGATGTTATAAGTTATGAGGACCTTTGTGATTTGATAGTGCTCGAACAATTCATTGACTGTGTCCCACCGGAAGTTGCTACTCACATTGTTGAGCGAGGAGTAGGTACTGTTTCTGAAGCAGCTGTCATTGCAGATAAATATGTTTTGGCTCACAAGAAGAATAGGAAAGCAGATTTTGGTTCAGCTAGATCTGTGAATCACAAACTTCACAAGGCTGAGTCTTCCAGACCAAGTCGTTTTTCTAAGTTCTCTAGTTTTAATCAAATGTGTAACTATTGCCATGAAAAGGGTCATTGGAAGTTAGATTGTCCTTTATTACCAAACAAAGGTGGCCATTTTAGTGGAAAAAATGTGTAGCCTGCATTATTTACAGCACTAGCAAGGAAAGAACAGGGTTTAGCTTCAGATGCTACAATTAAACAGTACTCAGGCTTTTAAGCTTTTGTTTCAGATGGGTTTGTGTCTTATAGTGGCGATGGTAGGAAAGTGCCAGTAAAAATATTGAGGGATACAGGAGCTACGGATTCGTTCATTCATACCGCAGTGTTGCCATTTTCGGAGGAAACGGATACGGGGGACTGTGTGATAGTCCGAGGTGTCAGTTTGGTCCCACTGAGTGCTGCTTTGCATAAAGTTTTTTTATCTTGTGGTCTGGTAGAGGGAGATGTCCACATTGCCGTTATGCCAGCGCTACCAATGAAGGGCATTGAGGTAATCTTGGGTAATGATTTGGCTGGGGATAAAGTTTGGGCTACTGGATGTCCTGAAAAAGTTTCAGTTCAAGCAAAAGAACCAGATGACTGTGAACAGAACTTTCCAGACGTGTTCACAGCTTGTGCTGTGACCAGGGCCACTACAAAGGCTAAGTCTGATACTTTTATCAAAGGGAATGATGGGGGCTGCAAAGTTCAAATTTATTTACCTGAGTTTTTGCCTATTTCTCAGCAGGATTTGCCAACCGAACAAAGAGCAGATGTGTCTTTAAGACCGGGTACAACCTGCTTCTGAGCTTCAAGGTTCAGCATCTGGGTATTTCCTACAGGACAAGGTATTGATTAGAAAGTGGGTTCCCCAAGGCATCAACCTTTTGGGAGACCCAATGTTTCAAATTGTTGTGCCTACAAAATTTAGGGAAAAAGTGTTAGCTGGTGCCCATGACAAAACTGGTCATTTAGGAGTTAGGAAAACATATAGTCATATTCTTCGTTATTTCTTTTGGCCTCGTCTTAAACGTGACGTTGCAGCTTATATTAAGACCTGCCATATATGTCAAATCACAGGCAAACCAAACCAGGCAATTAAACCGGCACTGCTTCAGCCAATACCTGTTGTTGGAAATCCATTTGAACACTTGATAATTGACTGTGTAGGGCCTTTGCCAAAATCTAAGGCAGGTTCACAGTACTTGCTTACTGTAATGTGTTTGGTTACTCGGTATCCAGCTGCATATGCACTACGTAATATAACTGCTAAGTCAATTGTTAAAGTGCTAACTCAGTTCAGAGCCATATTTGGGATACCAAAGGTTATTCAGTGACCAAGGGTCCAATTTTTCATCTCACCTTTTTGCCCAAGTCTTACAGCAACTTAACATTACACATAATCAGGTTTCAGCTTATCATACACAGAGCCAAGGAGCTCTAGAAAGATTTCATCAGACGCTCAAGTCGCTGTTGCGTGCGTATTGTACAGAGTTAAGTAAAGATTGGGAAGAGGGTTTACCATGGTTGCTTTTAGCAGCAAGAGAGGTTTGCCAGGAGAGTACTGGGTTTAGTCCAAATGACTTAGTTTTTGGACATAAAGTCAGAGGTCCTTTAGCAATACTTCAGGATGGTTGGACCTCAGAGGAACCTCCTGATAATCTGTTGGATTATGTCAATGGTTTTCGTCATCGTCTCTACATAGCAGGACAGTTGGCAAAACAAAATTTGTCTAAAGCTCAGAACAGAATGAAACGACAGTTCAGTGAGGGGGACCAAGTCTTGGCTTTGTTGCCTATTGTTGGGTCGCCATTTCAGGCAAAGTTTCATGGCCCTTACACTGTGGTGAAACCCTATTTTGTTCGTGAGTCTTTGCCGTGCACATCTAAGACTCTGGTGAGTGGTACCGTATTGACTGCCTGTGAAGTGCATCAGTCATATTCACATGGGGTAGAGGAAGTGGCAATGCCAGATGAAGCTGTACTTGGGGGGGGCGGTTAAAAAATTCAGAAACTCTGGAGAAATTGGATGTATTGCTTTCCCATTTGCAAAGTGAAAAAGCTGTACAGTTGGTGTCATTACTTGGGGATTATCCATCTTTGTTTGGAGACACACCCACTAGGACTAATTTAATAGAGCATGATATAGATGTGGGTGATGCTAAACCAATCCACAAAGATTTTTCCGTGTCTCTCAAGAGAAGCGAAGGGTTATTGATAAAGATCCCCGTGTTTGATTGTGCAGAAATCAGACAAGTCTCCACGGATGTGTACAGATTTTCGCAAAGTGAATGCGGTAACAAAACCTGACTCGTATCCATTGCCCCGTGTGGAAGACTGTGTTGACCAAGTGGGAAGTGCGCAGTTTGTGACAAAGCTTGACCTTCTTAACGGGTATTGGCAATGGCCTATAACTCGGAGAGCTCAAGAAATCTCTGCATTCATAACGTCGTCTGGGTTGTTTCAATATACTGTAATGGGATTTGGATTAAGAAATGCTCCCGCAACTTTTCAGCGACTGATGAACCAGCTTGTACATGGTTTGAAAGGTTGTGCCATCTACTTGGACGATTTAGTCATCTACAGTAATACCTGGGGGACCATCTTGACCAAATTAGAGAAGTGTTTGATCGGTTGGCTCAGGGTAATTTGACGCTGAATCTGGCCAAATGTGATTTTGCAAGAGCTACTGTAACTTATTTGGGCAAAGTGGTTGGACAAGGTCAAGTTCGTCCCGTTATGGCTAAGGTTACAGCAGTATCTCAGTTTCCTGTTCCCACAACTAGAAAAGAGCTCATGAGGTTCTTGGGGCTTATGGGCTATTACAGGTCCTTCTGTCGAAACTTTTCGAGTGTTGTAGCACCACTCACTGATTTGCTTAAGGCAAAGAGTCAGTGGGTTTGGACATCTTCATGCCAACAAGCATTTGATGAAGTTAAATTGCTCCTCTGTACCTCACCTGTATTGCTCGCCGCTTTTGACCAGCGGTTCAAACTCCACGTTGATGCAAGTCATGCTGGGGCTGGTGCTGTTTTGTTACAGGCAGATGAATATGGAGTTGAGCGTCCTGTTAGTTTCTTTTCTAAAAAGTTCAACTCTTTTCAAATGAATTATTTAGTCATTGAAAAAGAGGCGCTTGCACTCATTCTGGCTTTACAGCATTTTGGCGTGTACGTTGAATCTGGAACGGGTCTGAAGGTCTATTCCAATCATAATCCTTTAACGTTCCTAAATTCTCTCCAAAATCCAAATCAGCGGTTAATGTGCTGGGCCTTGTTTTTGCAGCCCTATCATTTAGATATCCAACACATTAAGGGCAAGGATCATGTGTTGGCTGATGCTTTGTCTCGTGCCCCTCTGTAACACCCTTTGTCCCATCTTTCTGTCCTCCTCCTCTTAATTTGCTCCTAGGTACCAAGGCTGCTGAGGTTGGGGAACGGTGTGCTGTAAGATGGAGACCTGGAGGGTTCTGGGACAGAGATCAGCTGAGAATGAATATTTCAGGGTAGAACCCTGTTCATCTGGGGGGGAGTGTGACGGTACTGGGGTTCCGTTTATTGTGAAGCTGCTTGCACTTATGTCTTCCTGTTTGCCAGGATGCTGGGGGGCGTGGCTTCTCTCAATCAAGGAATCGGTTCCACTTGTTATGGACTATAAACAGCTGTGAACCTGACTGCTCAAGAGCGCTTAAACATTTGACTGCTGACCAGGCCACCAGCTGACTCCACTTTATTTTAGTTGTTTATCTACACATCCACACACCACATGCACCTACAACATCACCCTCATGGCTGACTTACACATTCACGTTATTTTCATTTAAATAAATGTGAATTGGAACATTGCTCCATTGTGTGATCTCCCTCTTTGTTGCTGCTCTTGAGCCAGAGTAGTAACAAGGTTGTGTTCTGTTTTAAGGAAATGTAACAATTGTTTCCATCATGTCCTGACAAATGCCTCTGTATAACTTTGCAGTACAAGAGTTTTGCGTGTTTATGAAAAACCAAGAGAAATTGCGAAGCAAGGAATGTTTTAAAACTTAGTTTAAACACTTAAACTTTAGTCAAATTTCCCAAAGCGACGCCCTTCTCCGTAAGACACGCCCCCGTCCGAAGGTGATAAAATTGGCACACTGCCAGAGAATCGCCTCTTCTGCCCTTCTGCCCTTCCTCCTGCTCCCTTCTTCCTTCGCAGTGAGCCTGCGGCCTTCTGGCGGATGGTCCAGTAGGACTGCCTCGCCGCCGCAAACCTTGGGCCTCGTGTAAACGAGTTAACTTTCCTTTGTTCTAAAGAGCATGCCTGTTAAGGCGTCTGCTCTTCTCCAAAAGAGCGCGCGCAGAAGCAAGTTTTAACCAGCAAAGCAACAGCTGAGAACTCTTTCATGGCCCGTGAAATAACCTACACAAACTTCAACTTTTACACGGTACAACCGAGGAGAGGCCGTGTGAGTTTGGACAGCAACTAGACGCTTTTGTTCTCTTCCTCCGGGTGCACGGCGACCCCCACCCCTGGAAGAGATCTGCACGTGACTGGGCCCCTGGTGTGTGGAGCGCTTCATCAGTAAGTGACGAACTTTCTGGAGAACATTCAGGACGTCTCGGACCACTGATATCGACCCCACCGAACCAGACCAGCACCCGCTGACTACAGAGTAAGTCCGCACGTGACACAACTGCCTTGGCGGCATTACAAAGTCCAAACTCTAGCCCCAGAGCCTCCATCTCCTTTTCCCGTTAAAAGCCACTAATCTAGATTAACCTTTTCAAAACATTCCCGGTTTCATCATATCCTCCATGCAACTGTTTATCCCTGTGTATCCCCATTGTGTTCAACCCTTATTGTGTTTTAATGCTTTACCATTTTCCCGTCATATTATTCACCATTGTATAATCTTTAATAAAATCCCATAAAGACATTAATGTTTCCCTGTTTATATCAAGAAATGTTCGAAAACGAGAAGAATTTGCTTCCTTTAGATTAATGAGACTAGACTAAACAGTTTCTCTAGATCTGTCTAAAACTAGAGTGGAGCCCCTCTTTAATTAGAAATTAATTTTAATAAATTAATATAAAAAATGTAATTAAAATTAATCTGATATGTTTATGCAAACATAGTCATAAAGTACCCTACTACATTTAACAGAAGGGTCCTTGATATTTTAACCAAAAGGACGACTCTCATTGGGAGGAAGTGGGCTTTGGAACCAAATATGACACACCAGGATCCTGGCAATTGGGAAAGGCCCTTCCATTTTTACCTCCGGGGCAAAGCGTGGTTTATAGACCAAAGTCTAGCTTGCATTAGTGTAAACATAGAAGTCAAGGATTAACTTGTTTCATAAAGACCACTCCGGACTCCCACTACGGCTACCTCTGCAAACATCCCATTAACAAATGATGAAGACGAGCGAGGAGCAGAGAAACTAACGCAGAAATACACTGCATTCAACTTCAGTGACGGAGCTTTAGACTCAGAATGAGAGAACTGAGACAATTATCTTTGACTGAATTAAACATGTTTTACTGAAGTCACAAAGAGCTATGAGCTACACAAGAATAAGACAACTCAGACATAACTTAATCTGCACTTATTAATGTACTGATTTAGTTTTGTGTGGTGTGTGTCTGTGTCTTACTGCTGTAAAAACAAATCGCCCCTCGGATGCTTTAACCTTAAAACTGATAATGATGAGGTTTCCGGTTCCGCTTAGCGAGAGGATGGCTGCTTAAATTTGTTACCCCGACGGTGTCTTAAAATATACCCCAAAATACTCTTTTGGATAATACCTGGGAATTTCGTCAAGATGGAAAAGGGGTTTCTACCAGAAGTAGGAAAACCGCAAATTGGGCTGAGGACGAGACCAATTCGAACCACGGTGACCGAGACAACAGCCCGGAGTTAAGCCCTCAGGGCGGTGATACACCTGAGCCCAGTCTACAACGTATTCTGGACGAACTACGTGAATTTAGAAATGACAACAACGTGCAGCTGACGGACATTAAACAAGAAATACGAGGCGTGAACGACAGACTGGATGAAGCAGAGGGCAGAATAGAGGAAACGGAGACAGTGCTACAGGCTGCATCGATGCTAATTAAGAAGCTAACTCAACGACAAGCTAAATTGGAAGAGCAAGACTGATAGATCAGGAAGGTCGCGCGCGCAGGGAGAATCTGCGGATTTACGGTATACCAGAAAACAAGGAAGGGGCTGACATGGTTCATTTTCTGGATAACTTGTTTAAAAAAGCGCTAGACCTTCCGGAAGAACAAGATTTAGGAATTGAACGAGCACACCGAGCACTGTCTCAAAAGCCTGACAGTGCACAGGGGAAGCCACGCTCTATAGTGGCAAAGTTTGGGAGCTACCGGCGCAAAAGAGATTCTTCGGAAAACATGGCAGAAAAGAGAAGTATTCTGTGATGATATACGTTTTTTTGTTGACCACGACTTTCCAGTTGAAGTGCTTAAAAAATGCAACAAATACGCAGGTGCCAAAAAAATATTGAAAAATGAACGCATCAGATTCGACCCCTTATCCAGCGAAGATGCGGGTATTTTATGAGGATGGCACTCGTATCTAACAGGATGCAGCAGAAGCAACGAGAGATATGGCAGCCCGCTGGTTCCCGTTACCATTGTTCCGTCCGCAGCAACCCGGATCATGAGGAAATTCAACAATTGTCTTCATGGCAGAAGAGAAAACGTCAACAAGTGCGAAGTAACGTCCAAGAGTTTGGTTCAACAGTGGACAATATACAGAAAAGCCATCCCGCACGATTCAAGGAAAAGCTCCAGAGATTCAGAAGATCACAAACAACGGAGGACTGATGCCTTAAGGTCACCTTATAAAGTTGGGTAACTTCTACTGGCTTCAGAGGTAATTCAATTAAAGGGTTCCTACTTCCTACTTACTCTTTTAGTTAGTATAAGGAAGAGTCGGGACAAACAAAATTATGAATATGCTTATGTTTTGCTCGGCGCAAAATCTCGCTAGTGAGTGGACATTATATAGGGCCCCATCTCCGCGACGAGGTGGGCAATTTCCCTATCTGGACCTAGACTATCCAGGCCCTTGCAGGGCTCTCTTGACACGAGCCTCAAGTGTGCCAACCTTGGAAACGCGTGTTTCACTTTGTTCTCATCATGATTACGTTACCATTGTTTACTTTGTTCGTTATTTGTTTAATACATGTTCTTCGGGAGAGATTTTATTTGTGCATAAGCTTTATAAAACTGGTCTAGGGATGTATGGAGGAGGTATTATACACAGTCACCAGATACAAAAAACATGAATATACAGGACATTAAGATAGTATCACTGAATGTGAAGAGGATTTCAAACCCAGTTAAGAGAAGTAAAATTTTATCAAAAATGAGACAAGAAAATGCCCAGATTGTCCTCTTACAAGAGACACATCTGTCTGAAACTGAACATGAAAAAATGAGAAAAATGGGATATACAAAGGCTTATTATTCTTCCTATAAATCTGGTCGGAGAAGAGGGGTAATAATATTAATCTCACAAAAAATACCTTTTGAGTACATATCGTAAATCTCCGATAGGGAAGGAAGATATATAATGGTTTCTGGGAAGATAAATAATGCTACAACTACAATATGTAATGTTTATGTTCCCCCTGGAAGCAGTTTTGGTCTGTACAGGAGCATGTTCGATTTGATGGTGAAAGCAACAGGACTTGTAATCTGCGGGGATGACTGGAATCTTCGCCTTAACCCTGAACTAGATACATCTAAAAAGATACCTACTAACTCGCTATATAAGAAAGTTAACAATCTCATGGGGGAACTGGGCATACTAGATCTTTGGCGAGACTTCTATCCACTAAGACGTGACTACACTTTTTATTCATTCCCGCATAACACATATTCTAGAATAGATTATTTTTTTGTATTTAAAAGAGATCGCTCCAAAATAAGCTTCTGTGACATTGGCTCTACAGACCTGTCCGATCATGCATCTGTTATTTGTGGGGTCCATATCGGTGATAATCCACGTAAAACATTGTGGAGACTGAACACAAGTGTCTTGAACAGTCCATCATTCGTGGCTCAGATGAGAAGGGAAATAAAACAGTTTCTGGAGGAAAACGATAAGGTTGATGCAGTAATAGTGTGGGATACCTTGAAAGCGGTTATTCGCGGGAAAATTATATCATGGTGTGCTTACAATAAGAAAAATAAACAACTAAAACTTATAGATCTCAATAAAGAATTAAAAAACCTGGAAGTGCAACATAAAAGGACACCAACCTCTAATTTGCTGATCAAAATTAAGAAAATCAGAAAGGAAATTGATATAATATATATACCCAAGAAATAGAAAAAAAGATGATCTTTGTTAAACAAAAATACTATGAATCTGGACCCAGATCGGCGAAAATTCTCGCAAGGAGACTACAAAAACAAAAAGCAGATAATACCATATACAAGATAAAGCACACAGCTTCCAATATTTTACAGTATAAACAAGAAGAGTTACAAAATACATTCAAGAAATACTACAAAAATCTCTACTCACAATCACCATTAGAGAATGAACAACAAATTGAACATAATATAATTTTGACTGCTGCAATAACTGAAACTGAAATAAATGGTGCCATTTCTAGGTTAAAGGCAAATAAGTCACCGGGCCCAGATGGCTTCCCCTCGCATTGGTATAAAACATTTCGAAATGAGCTGGTACCCAATCTTTTAGGGGCCTGTAATATGGTTCTTAAAGATTCAAAGATGCCGCCCTCCTTGCCAGGATGCTGGGGGGCGTGGCTTCTCTCAATCAAGGAATCGGTTCCACCTGTTATGGACTATAAACAGCTGTGAACCTGACTGCTCGAGAGCGCTTAAACATTTGACTGCTGACCAGGCCACCAGCTGACTCCACTTTATTTTAGTTGTTTATCTACACATCCACACACCACATGCACCTACAACAACACCCTCATGGCTGACTTACACATTCACGTTATTTTCATTTAAATAAATGAGAATTGGAACATTGCTCCATTGTGTGATCTCCCTCTTTGTTGCTGCTCTTGAGCCAGAGTAGTAACAAGGTTGTGTTCTGTTTTAAGGAAATGTAACAATTGTTTCCATCATGTCCTGACAAATGCCTCTGTATAATTTTGCAGTACAAGAGTTTTGCGTGTTTATGAAAAACCAAGAGAAATTGCGAAGCAAGGAATGATTTAAAACTTAGTTTAAACACTTAAACTTTAGTCAAACTTCCCAAAGCAACACCCTTCTCCGTAAGACACGCCCCCGTCCGAAGGTGATAAAATTGGCACACTGCCAGAGAATCGCCTCTTCTGCCCTTCTGCCCTTCCTCCTGCTACCTTCTTCCTTCGCAGTGAGCCTGCGGCCTTCTGGCGGATGGTCCAGTAGGACTGCCTCGCCGCCGCAAACCTTGGGCCTCGTGTAAACGAGTTAACTTTCCTTTGTTCTAAAGACCATGCCTGCTAAGGCGTCTGCTCTTCTCCAAAAGAGCGCGCGCAGAAGCAAGTTTTAACCAGCAAAGCAACAGCTGAGAACTCTTTCATGGCCCGTGAAATAACTTACACAAACTTCAACTTTTACACGGTACAACCGAGGAGAGGCCGTGTGAGTTTGGACAGCAACTAGACGCTTTTGTTCTCTTCCTCCGGGTGCACGGCGACCCCCACCCCTGGAAGAGATCTGCACGTGACTGGGCCCCTGGTGTGTGGAGCGCTTCATCAGTAAGTGACGAACTTTCTGGAGAACATTCAGGACGTCTCGGACCACTGATATCGACCCCACCGAACCAGACCAGCACCCGCTGACTACAGAGTAAGTCCGCACGTGACACAACTGCCTTGGCGGCATTACAAAGTCCAAACTCTAGCCCCAGAGCCTCCATCTCCTTTTCCCGTTAAAAGCCACTAATCTAGATTAACCTTTTCAAAACATTCCCGGTTTCATCATATCCTCCATGCAACTGTTTATCCCTGTGTATCCCCATTGTGTTCAACCCTTATTGTGTTTTAATGCTTTACCATTTTCCCGTCATATTATTCACCATTGTATAATCTTTAATAAAATCCCATAAAGACATTAATGTTTCCCTGTTTATATCAAGAAATGTTCGAAAACGAGAAGAATTTGCTTCCTTTAGATTAATGAGACTAGACTAAACAGTTTCTCTAGATCTGTCTAAAACTAGAGTGGAGCCCCTCTTTAATTAGAAATTAATTTTAATAAATTAATATAAAAAATTTAATTAAAATTAATCTGATATGTTTATGCAAACATAGTCATACAGTACGCTACTACATTCAACAGAAGGGTCCTTGATATTTTAACCAAAAGGACGACTCTCATTGGGAGGAAGTGGGCTTTGGAACCAAATATGACACACCAGGATCCTGGCAATTGGGAAAGGCCCTTCCATTTTTACCTCCGGGGCAAAGCGTGGTTTATAGACCAAAGTCTAGCTTGCATTAGTGTAAACATAGAAGTCAAGGATTAACTTGTTTCATAAAGACCACTCCGGACTCCCACTACGGCTACCTCTGCAAACATCCCATTAACAAATGATGAAGACGAGCGAGGAGCAGAGAAACTAACGCAGAAATACACTGCATTCAACTTCAGTGACGGAGCTTTAGACTCAGAATGAGAGAACTGAGACAATTATCTTTGACTGAATTAAACATGTTTTACTGAAGTCACAAAGAGCTATGAGCTACACAAGAATAAGACAACTCAGACATAACTTAATCTGCACTTACTAATGTACTGATTTAGTTTTGTGTGGTGTGTGTGTCTGTGTCTTACTGCTGTAAAAACAAATCGCCCCTCGGATGCTTTAACCTTAAAACTGATAATGATGAGGTTTCCGGTTCCGCTAGCGAGAGGATGGCTGCTTAAATTTGTTACCCCCCGACGGTGTCTTAAAATATACCCCCAAAATACTCTTTTGGATAATACCTGGGAATTTTCGTCAAGATGGAAAAGGGGGTTTCTACCAGAAGTAGGAAAACCGCAAATTGGGCTGAGGACGAGACCAATTCGAACCACGGTGACCGAGACAACACCCCGGAGTTAAGCCCTCAGGGCGGTGATACACCTGAGCCCAGTCTACAACGTATTCTGGACGAACTACGTGAATTTAGAAATGACAACAACGTGCAGCTGACGGACATTAAACAAGAAATACGAGGCGTGAACGACAGACTGGATGAAGCAGAGGGCAGAATAGAGGAAACGGAGACAGTGCTACAGGCTGCATCGATGCTAATTAAGAAGCTAACTCAACGACAAGCTAAATTGGAAGAGCAAGACTGATAGATCAGGAAGGTCGCGCGCGCAGGGAGAATCTGCGGATTTATGGTATACCAGAAAACAAGGAAGGGGCTGACATGGTTCATTTTCTGGATAACTTGTTTAAAAAAGCGCAAGACCTTCCGGAAGAACAAGATTTAGGAATTGAACGAGCACACCGAGCACTGTCTCAAAAGCCTGACAGTGCACAGGGGAAGCCACGCTCTATAGTGGCAAAGTTTGGGAGCTACCGCGCAAAAGAGGAGAATCTTCGGAAAACATGGCAGAAAAGAGAAGTATTCTGTGATGATATACGTTTTTTTGTTGACCACGACTTTCCAGTTGAAGTGCTTAAAAAATGCAACAAATACGCAGGTGCCAAAAAAAATTGAAAATTGAACGCATCAGATTCGACCCCTTATCCAGCGAAGATGCGGGTATTTTATGAGGATGGCACTCGTATCTACCAGGATGCAGCAGAAGCAACAAGAGATATGGCAGCCCGCGGGTTCCCCGTTACCATTGTTCCGTCCGCAGCAACCCCGGATCATGAGGAAATTCAACAATTGTCTTCATGGCAGAAGGCGAGAAAACGTCAACAAGTGCGAAGTAACGTCCAAGAGTTTGGTTCAACAGTGGACAATATACAGAAAAGCCATCCCGCACGATTCAAGGAAAAGCTCCAGAGATTCAGAAGATCACAAACAACGGAGGACTGATGCCTTAAGGTCACCTTATAAAGTTGGGTAACTTCTACTGGCTTCAGAGGTAATTCAATTAAAGGGTTCCTACTTCCCTCTTTTAGTTAGTATAAGGAAGAGTCGGGACAAACAAAATTATGAATATGCTTATGTTTTGCTCGGCGCAAAATCTCGCTAGTGAGTGGACATTTTAGGGCCCCATCTCCGCGACGAGGTGGGCAATTTCCCTATCTGGACCTAGACTATCCATGCCCTTGCAGGGCTCTCTTGACATGAGCCTCGACCTTGGAAACGCGTGTTTCACTTTGTTCTCATCATGATTACGTTACCATTGTTTACTTTGTTCGTTATTTGTTTAATACATGTTCTTCGGGAGAGATTTTATTTGTGCATAAGCTTTATAAAACTGGTCTAGGGATGTATGGAGGAGGTATTATACACAGTCACCAGATACAAAAAACATGAATATACAGGACATTAAGATAGTATCACTGAATGTGAAGAGAATTTCAAACCCAGTTAAGAGAAGTAAAATTTTATCAAAAATGAGAGGAGAAAATGCCCAGATTGTCCTCTTACAAGAGACACATCTGTCTGAAACTGAACATGAAAAAATGAGAAAAATGGGATATACAAAGGCTTATTATTCTTCCTATAAATCTGGTCGGAGAAGAGGGGTAATAATATTAATCTCACAAAAAATACCTTTTGAGTACATATCGGAAATCTCCGATAGGGAAGGGAGATATATAATGGTTTCTGGGAAGATAAATAATGCTACAACTACAATATGTAATGTTTATGTTCCCCCTGGAAGCAGTTTTGGTCTGTACAGGAGCATGTTCGATTTGATGGTGAAAGCAACAGGACTTGTAATCTGCGGGGGTGACTGGAATCTTCGCCTTAACCCTGAACTAGATACATCTAAAAAGGTACCTACTAACTCGCTATATAAGTCAACAATCTCATGGGGGAACTGGGCATACTAGATCTTTGGCGAGACTTCTATCCACTAAGACGTGACTACACTTTTTATTCATTCCCGCATAACACATATTCTAGAATAGATTATTTTTTTGTATTTAAAAGATCGCTCCAAAATAAGCTTCTGTGACATTGGCTCTACAGACCTGTCCGATCATGCATCTGTTATTTGTGGGGTCCATATCGGTGATAATCCACGTAAAACATTGTGGAGACTGAACACAAGTGTCTTGAACAGTCCATCATTCGTGGCTCAGATGAGAAGGGAAATAAAACAGTTTCTGGAGGAAAACGATAAGGTTGATGCAGTAATAGTGTGGGATACCTTGAAAGCGGTTATTCATGGAAAATTATATCATGGTGTGCTTACAATAAGAAAAATAAACAACTAAAACTTATAGATCTCAATAAAGAATTAAAAAACCTGGAAGTGCAACATAAAAGGACACCAACCTCTAATTTGCTGATCAAAATTAAGAAAATCAGAAAGGAAATTGATATAATATATACCCAAGAAATAGAAAAAAAGATGATCTTTGTTAAACAAAAATACTATGAATCTGGACCCAGATCGGCGAAAATTCTCGCAAGGAGACTACAAAAACAAAAAGCAGATAATACCATATACAAGATAAAGCACAGAGCTTCCAATATTTTACAGTATAAACAAGAAGAGTTACAAAATACATTCAAGAAATACTACAAAAATCTCTACTCACAATCACCATTAGAGAATGAACAACAAATTGAAGCTTTTTAAAAATCGCTTAATTTACCAACTGTCTCCGGAGAACATAATATAATTTTGACTGCTGCAATAACTGAAACTGAAATAAATGGTGCCATTTCTAGGTTAAAGGCAAATAAGTCACCGGGCCCAGATGGCTTCCCCTCGGATTGGTATAAAACATTTCGAAATGAGCTGGTACCCAATCTTTTAGGGGCCTGTAATATGGTTCTTAAAGATTCAAAGATGCCGCCCTCCTGGAGGGAAGCAGTAATCTCTTCCTAAAGAGGGAAAGGATCTCTCAGACTGTGGATCATACAGACCTATTTCGGTGCTAAATGTCGATTATAAGTTATTTACGGCTATTTTTGCTAAAAGATTAGAGAAAATCCTACCCCAGCTCATTCATACTGATCAAGCCGGTTTTATCTTACAAAGACAGACACATGACAATATTAAACGCTCATTGCATATTATGGATTATATAGAACAGGAAAAATTAACAGCCCTATTGGTAAGCCTCGATGCAGAAAAAGCGTTTGACTCGGTCAGTTGGGCTTTTCTACACAAAGCTCTGGAAAGATTTGGCTTTCATTCAAATTTTTTGAAAGTCATACGGTCACTCTATGATAAACCAACAGCTCGAATAAAAATTAATGGCAATCTTTCAGACACTATAACATTACAACGAGGGTCGCGACAAGGATGCCCCATCTCCCCTTTACTTTTCGCTCTCTATATCGAACCCCTTGCAGAATGGTTGAGACAGACAGAAAGTATTAGGGGAGTTAGTATAGAAGGGAGGATCATAAAATAGCTCTGTATGCAGATGATATTTTGATATACTTCAGTGACCCCTCTAATACATTTCCTGAACTAATGAACCTTTTACAAAAATTTGGTAGTTATTCTGGTTATAAATTGAATGTACAAAAGACTCAGTTGTTGGCTTTTAACTACTCCCCTCCGACATGTCTTACTGACAATTTTCAGCTAGGCTGGGATAATTGTTCATTGAAATATTTAGGTATACATCTACCAAATAACGTTTCAAGACTTGCAAAAATGAACTATGGTCCACTCTTAGAAAAAATTAGAGAAGATATCAAAAGATGGAACTCTGTTTCCTTTCTTAGTCTGAGTCATAGGGTTGATTGTGTGAAAATGAATATCCTTCCACGATATCTTTTTTTATTTCAAGCCCTTCCTATAGAAATCTCCTTAAAAGAATTTTCAGAAATAGATAAAATCATTTCTAGGTTAATTTGGCAAGGGAAGAAACCTAGGGTTAAATTTAAAACTTTGCAGCTCTTGAAGGAAGAGGGAGGAATGGGATTACCTTATTTTAAAGGATATTATTATGCCGCCCAAATTAGGCACTTTATTAACCTATGTTCTCCAAATTTTCAAGCCAGGTGGAAGGATATTGAACTCTCAATCATGAAGGACCCTCCAACTCAAGCACTACTGGCCTGTAGGAACCTAGACAAGCCTATAAAAGATACTCAGAACCCGTGGATCAAAACTCAATAAAAAATCTGGAATAAAGTAAAAAGAGAGTATCATTTAAATGATAAAATTCAGATAATCCAATGGTGTGCTTTTGACCCTAGTTTCAGGCCAAATTTGACAGATAATCGTTTTAAATCATGGATCTCTAAAGGTATAACAACTTTCTATAA
>JALDNG010000932.1:0-35000 GCA_024349245.1 Neodontobutis hainanensis | reverse complement strand
CCTCGAGCGCTGCAGCTGATCGTCAAGCGCAGAGCAGAGACTGTTTGCGCGGCGTGTGGGTGTTTATTACGCCTGTAGCTCTGTGTAGAGCTCGGGCTTGCTTAAATTGTGTGCGTGAAACAATAATATGCGCGTGGAGAGTTCAGATCTACACAAGTGAATTGAAATAATTTGCTCGTGGTCATAATATTTGCGCGTGTCGACTATTGTCGTAATTCTGACGCCATAAGCCTGTTTTATGGAACAGAAATGAGCCAGACTTATCCATATAAGCCTAGCTTATTGGGTTACCTAGTTTTATGGAACAGCCCTCAGATGTTGCAACGGATTTCCATATTTTGTTTACATGAATAATAATACCTTCCATTAACAAGGTTTTAAAGCAATATTTACAAATGTAATTCTTTTTCTGGCAATGAAACTAATGACTACTTCTAGAAAGACCAACATTTTTGGGCTAAAGTTCAATATATAATAAACCTATATCCAAGCAGCACTGACATTACATAGTGAACAATACAGAAGCTGAACACACCAACTTCAAGTAAACACTTGAGTAAGCAAACAAAAACAGTATCTGAGAAAAAATATGAGAAAACTGAATTGAAAGAAAGAATATGTTAACAATGCTTTCTTAAAATGGTTATTGATTTTATGTTTATGTGAAATAAGTACATATACTTCATAATTTAATTTCATAACTCTTTGTTTCAATCTGTCAACGGGCAAAACAATCAATAGACTTCATCTCTTTGATCAGGTCAGTGTAAACCTTTACCATTGTTTTATAGATTTGCTTTTCTTCTCTGTTACTTTCAACACTGTTCATACTGTTCATATGATGATGATTTTTAGATTTAGTGTTATGATTATAGAACATGTGCACGAGTGGACAGTTCCAGCGTGAGTGGGTGCAGGTGTTGCCGGTTGATAATCCCATGATGCAGTCTGTGTGAAGTGAAGTGGAAGCTGTGTAGAATTTTGTAGTGAAAAGGTTGTGTTTTTTGTTTTTTTGCATTTCTTGACATTGTAAAAGTTGTTGCAAATGGATTCCTAGTTGAAGTGAGATGGAGTGATGTTTAAATCTCTGAACCATTTTTCTATTGGTAGTTAAATTGTAGCATCATGATATGAAAATAATTAGTAGATTTGCGATATTATTTTGGCCGTAGTGAAGATATTTTTTTGTAAAAGTGAGGGTAAGGGGTGATAAAAACTATTGACGTCCAGTTCACATTTGATGTTTTTTTTTAAAACTAAATATATTGGGGTAGGTTGCATTTTTTTAGGGATAAGGTCAAAGGTCATGAGAGAGGTCTGAAGAGGTCCCACAGGTTAGTTACTCTTCTCCGTTCCCATTCATGGAAGTGTATGGTTTGTTTATTGATTTAAAACATTGGGTTATGCTAGACGGTTGTGAGTGGAGATGGATTGGGATGAAATAAAAAAAGTAAAATGTCATCTGCATATAAAATTATTTTGTGTTCTGTATTTGTGGATTCCTGTGCTGTTATTGATTTTCTTATTGTAGCTGCAAATGGTTCAATGAAAATAGCAAACAGAAGTGGAGATAAAGAGCATCCTTGTCTGGTTCCTCGGTTCTGATTGAATGGTTTGGACTATTGGTCGGTTTATTCTCTGGAGTTTTTATCCAGTTAAAGAAATGGGGGCCAAAGTGATGTCAGGAGGCAAAGAGAAAAGTCTCTGTTTTGAAGATTCCCTTAACTTGACACTTGACTACTTATACAAGTCACTACAATAACATAATTCCATATCATAAGTCAGGTGTTCTAATTTTAAAAGAGCACCTCACTGGAAATCAAGCTCAATTTCTTAACCAAAAGCAGTGCCACACCCACTGAGGCGACAATACCAACAGTAATTCTCTTTTTATGAGAAAAAGAAAAATTTAAAGATCCATTAAAGATCAAAAAATATAAATGTAGTACTTAAAACAATATGCATTTGGATAATGACAGTAACTATAACCACAATCTGTATTTTACCCTTGTCTAATTTTGGCAATGAATATGTTAATATGTATTGCACTTTTCTTAACTTCCGTTGCCAAGGTGCACATGCCAGAGATGTACTCCTGGGCTCGGACTCGTCATACGTCTAATTATTGTGACTCGACTCGAGCCTGACTTACCTGTTTATTAACTCAAACTTGGACTTGTTTATTCTTATATACAAGGACTCGAACTTGAGCACAAATGACTCCCGAGTCATGCTTAGTGGCAACACCATACAACCTCTGCCAGTTGCATGTGGTCACAGTCAGACGGGATGCTCTCATTTAACTCCAGCCCCTAAATGTGACCCAGAAGTTGAGCCTAAATAATATATATATATTTTTACCTATATAGGCTACAGCCTTATTTGATATGCCACAATCAAAACTTAATTTAATGTGTTTATTGAAATAGTGTTATACAAAATTAAATCCAATCAATGAGCCTCAGATTTCAGATTTGTAACTCACTTTGGTCAAAGTCAAGTCAAAGTCAAATTTATTTATATAGCACATTTACAGATGGCTGAGCCACACCAAAGTGCTTCACAATAAAATGCTAAGTGCATTAAACAAAAGGAACACAAAAGAAGAAATAGTAATCATAATATATAAAATTATTAAACTCACTTTGGTGACTTGGATTTGACTTGGACTCGACTCGGACTAGTCTTTGGTGAGATATACGGTATGATAGATCCCTTCTGTGCTCCCAAACGTTTCCTAATGAGTGTTTCAGGAATCAAAATTGTACCATGAACCCTTCTTTATTAATTATTCTTTATTAATTATATCTTTTGACTGATGTCCCGTAACTTTACCTTTAGCCTAACTCTTTAAAGAATGTACCCTATCTACCCGAACTATATTAAAGCATCTAAAAACTATTCAACATAAAAAGTAAAGAGAAAACTATTATGGGCCAAATTGTTTCATTGAAGCTAAAGTCTTATTTTCATCTTGTAGATGGTAGTAATTACAGATCAAACTTTTAAAAAATCCACATTCTAACAGGACACATAAAATAATTTATTATTACAGCCTAATTAGAACCTGCTACAGGCAGTAAGAGTGTGTTTGAGCAGAGACAGATGCAGACTGAAGACTTGCTCTGGGATCTGCATCAGAAGCACTGAAACTGACTGTAAACACTCTAACAAACTCTAACAAACCTCTCATTTCCAACTTTAAACATTATATGTGTCTAATACAGGCATAAATGAGTGTCCTCTTTACATTTCCCAAGGCACACTGTCAACAGAAAAGTTACTCCGCTCCATTAGACACAGAAAATGTCAGTGACAGCAAAGATGTGTTCAGGCAGTAGAGAGGTGATCCTATAACCGAAAGGTTAGCGTTTTGATTCCCGCTCTCCCCAGTTCAAACTCACTGTTGTGTCCTTGGGAAAGACACTTCATCCACCTTTCCTTGGTGATGGTCGGAGAAGCTGTAGGCGCAAAATGGTCTCTGTCAGTCTTCCCCAGGGCAGATGTGGCTACAAAAGTAGCTTACCTGTCACTGTACAGGCCCTCCTTCAAACACACAGTCCCATGAGCTCCCATCCCAGCATTCCTTTCCCCGGCTGCCTCATTAATGAAGTGTAAATACTCTTTGCTATGCAGCCGTATTGATTGACTAGAAAGTAAGAAACACTTTTGTCAACACCTGACTGACAAACACTAAATTCTTAACTTCCTTTCTATCAATTCCTTCTTTTAATTAAAAAAATTAAAAAAAAAAAAAAATCGTTCCTATCCTTAGCTTTGTATGCTGTGCTAGGTTTTTAACTGACTAGTTTTTGGTGCACTTATGCTTTTTGTTACCTTGTGTTGTTGAAATTGCTTCCATTGTTTTCCTCACTTGTGAGTCGCTTTGGATAAAAGTGTCTGCTAAATGACTAAATGTAAATGTAAATGTAAACCAGAAAACTAGGATAACAAGATGTATGCTCTGGGAGAACAAGTTGTGTTTCTATGTTGCTTTGATTTACAACTTGCTAAAACAACTGTGCTTTTTGCCAAGAAAAAAATACAAATAATCCCTGCTGTTTATGTACCATATAAAGAAGTCAAGAAGTCAGTGAGCATCAGTATGGTTTCATGCTAGGAAAGAGCACTACAGATTCAATATTTGCTTTGAGAATCTTGCTGGCGTCTGAGTCAAAGTGGAGCTCTGTGGCCGTTTCTGATCCAACCTCAGGCCCGTCAAGAGTCACTTTCATCTCATCTGTCCACAAAACCTTTGACATGTTTTCAGAGGTGGTCGGGTTTCAGCCTCTCTTACCTTGGCCACGTCTCTGAGAACTGAACACCTCGTACTTATTGACACTCCAGCAGGTTGCATTTGTGGAATATGGCAGCACTGGAGGATATTGGGTTCCTTGTAGCTTCACGTTTGAGTTTTCGCAAATCTTTACTGGTTAATTTGCTTTTCTTCTTAAAATTTGCGTCTTTCTTCTTGCGACCCGTTGACTATTTGCTACAAAACATTTAATAGTTCTTTGATTGCGGCCCAATATTTTAGATATTTCAAGAGTGCTGCATCCCTGTGAAAGACTTTTTAAAATGCCAGTCAGTTAAATCTTTTTTGACCCACCTAATGATTTAGTACACACACACACACACCACTACCCTAATAATTGTGCACACAGTGTATAAGCTCAGCTCTCTTACCAGTTGATCTTAAAATTGATAAAGTTTCTTGTAATTAGAGCTGGAACAACTTCAACTTGGAAAGTTTTCAGTCTGTGCTTGTTGATTTATTTATTTATTTTTAAATAGCTAGAACCATGTGGTTTTGTATTACACACATACAAATTTAGCCTACTTAAAGTAGGTGCTTTAAACAGTGGGGTATAACAAGATATATTCTTGTGACATCTACAAAAAATAAAGTTGTTTGAGAATGGGGAATGACAAAGAGCAATGACTCCCCGCAGAATCTATAAGCCTTAAAATGTTGTCATTTGCCACAGATCTGACGGCAAGCGCAGAAGCTCGATCCTACTTGGCTTTTGTTGAATGACGCTTATTTGGACCTTGAGAGCCCTGTACAACAAAGCCACTGTGCTGTGACTGAGGAAATGTGTCTGCACCAAGTCGAGATTAAAGTGAAAAGCACCACGAGCATTACCTTTGACTAGTAATATTACTAGGGGCGGCAGTATAACACAGTGGGTAGAGCGGCCGTCCTTCGACCGGCGGGTGGATGGATCGAATCCCGCTCGAAACATCCCATAACATCCCGCTCTCCCCCGCATACTGTTGTTGTGTCCTTGGGCAAGACACTTAACCTACATTGCCTCCAGTGAAGTTCAGTAACACTGGTAAATAGTTTACTACAGTAGGTGGAAAAGCGCTATATAATAATAATTATTATTATTATTATTATTATACATTGTAGGCAATCTGAATGGCAAGTTCATTATTTTAATTGCACCATACTGATTGATTGATGCATGAAATCCTGAACATTTAAATTGTAGACCATGCAATTCTGTCTGGTCTTTAAGTTCTGTCTTTGTCATTCTGTCTTTGTCATTTAGTTGAACACTTTTTTGTTAATCATGTTTTACATGAAGGTTCTCACAGCTCCACAGAGAACCCTAGGGTTAACTGTACAGGCTGGTTACCCAGTTATACCACTGAAACCATTGAGTGTGATTATTACGTTTTGTCTAAACATGTAGATGACGTAGGAGTAGGTGCAGCTGACTGTTTTGTATACCGATTGCTCTTGATTAAAACTACACTGGTCTACCTGAAGTAAAACACAGAACCATAGTGTGGCTCAGTCACACCAGGTCAGTGCAACAATATTAACCTTCTCCAGTAAACATTTAGTTTAGCGAGACAAACTTACAACTTTGTGTCAAGTGCCTCCTTGTGCATGATTTCCATGATGATTTTGCAAGAGCTAGTGCAGCCTTCAGGGTGGAGTGAATTGTGATGGGCTTTTCTGCTGCCCCTGCATTCTCTTTCCTGTGGATGTCAATCCTAGAAGAACACAGTTCAGATGTTTACGAGTAGTGGTACAACAGGTCCCATCTGGCAGAGCTCCAATGGGGCTTTACCTACTTTGAGTGAGTCTGTTTAGTGATGTTGCGGATAGTGGCGCCCTCCTTGCCAATAATAGCCCCTACAAACTGCGTGGGAACCAGCATTCGGAGCGGCAGGTCTGAGTGGCCTTTGGGGCGTGGGCCCATACCTGGGGAACTAGAACGAGGTGGGCCACGGGCGTTAAACCCTCTCCTGTTGCCTGTGCCTTCTGGAGCAGTCTCATCTGGGGATATAGGACACTTTCAGAGCATAGTTCTCCATCATAGAACCATTCAGCTTCTCCATCGCTCTGAACGGAAACATACCGTTTAACGTCCTTACACTACATAAACTAGTTTGGAAGGGGCGCTGCAGTTTTGTGCTGCAAACAAAGTGTTTACATAACTTACATAAGTTCTTTTAAAATTACCCTTAAAGAAATTGCATTATATTCTAGTAGAACATTATATTGTGACTGAAGTCTCACTGAAAGTCCTTAAAGCAAATCCAGACTTCAACTTTTGTGATGGTACGGCCAGAGGAAAAAAACTGCCTGGGTAAAAGTGCACTGTTCTATGAATTTAAATGTCGGACAAAGCTGCTAAGACAACTCTGTGTCTGGAGGAGTGGCACCTCTGTTAAAACGCTTTAGACTGATTGTCCACCAGATGGCACCAGACTGTTATTTAACCCCCATTCTCCAGCAATCATTGCATCTCAAATTTAACTGGACCAGTTTTAAAAGAAATGAGTGCATGTTTACAGTGCCCAGTGGTGATGGTCACATGTGCCAACATAGAGCCACACAGGGTTAGAAGATAGTGTGATAGAGTGTACTCACAGTCTGGCCTGGTCCTTGGCTGCGTGATCGGACATTGACTACTGCAGTCTCTGTGTCAGTGTTTACTGTGAACAGATTCACACTGTCAATACGAGCAACACCACTGAAATCAATTCAAGAAGTAAATGGTTAAGAATGATGAATAAAACTACCTTGTTCACAGCTCTCCACTGTGCCATACTGTGCGAGCATACTGTCCAAAACCTGGGAAAGACATGTTAGCATTAGCACTGAGGATATAATGTATTAATGCAAGACCCAACTGCAAGTTATTTCATTCAGCATGTAGGTCTGCAATATAAATGATGGAATAACCTAGGGAAATATGCACACTGAATAGTGTAATAATTTTGTTGGGCATTGAGAAAAGCGAGTAACCTTAACTTCTAGTAGTACTACAAGTAGAAATGACAGGATGCAACACTGTTGAGAGTAGTAATGCTACTGTAGTGAATATTGTCTCGTTGATGAATAATTAATATGAATATGAATTATGAAAATTAATAATTAATATTTTGTTTATGAAAATATTAATTTCTTTCGGGGCACCACCTTAGTTTTAGCAGTTCTAAGGAAACTGATTATGTTTGATAAGTCTCAATACTGAAGGAAATAAGTTCTAAACTCGTTTTCAGACCAAATCTACGTAAACATGAAACAAGGATGTCTTTATGGGTTTTATTAAAGATTATGCAAGATTAAATATATGAATAATAATGACATAAAATAAAACAAGATTATTGACAAGGTATTAGGGTAACGAACATGAAAATAACAGTTAACAGGTCAATGCTATAACATTATGATGGCTTTGATGGAACAGAAAGTTTAATTCCTTTGAATTTTATTAATTACTCAGAGTTCTTACGGAGAGAGAAGAAAGTTAAATGGCTTAGCTAAAAGGGACTATTGACGGGGTTTTGAAGATTGTAAAAGGGAAGAGATATGCTGTTGGACTTAATCACAATACAGATTTTATAACGCCAAGCTTGTGCCCAGTGTTCGACTCACTCTGATGTGGTGGAAAGGTACCAGCGGTGCGGTTCCGAGAAGTCCAAAGGGAAGCTTCGAGATTCCCAGGGTCGCGGCTGGCTTCCGGCCGTATAGAGGGCGTCACCGGCGCACGGGGTGCTAAGGATAATACCTTCAGCAGACCAAAAGGCGTTCTGTATTGTCCGTGAGGGTAAAGTAGACTTTACCAGCAGTTGAGAATAAAGTCTTTAAAACTGAAGTCCGCTACAAGACGAAAATATGTCTTTTGGATTTAACAAAGACTTTCTTTCGTAGCGTCAAAAAGCCTTTCAAAACTACAAAAAGTTTCTTCCGCGAGGAACTGATGTAACTCCGTGGATAAGAAGTTTTTCAAACAAAAATCAAATGTGTTGGATCTTCAAAAAGGATAAAATTTACGTCGGCACGGTGTGTGCTGCGGCTAGAAGACTTTAGAGTTGCGAGGAAAAATACGACGAAAGTTAAGCTTAAGAAAGAGCGTGAAGAGAGTTTAAGAGGTAAAAGCTTGAGCTTAAGAAGCTTGAGAGGGAACTTGAGAGTGCTATTTCCGCTTTGCCGGCTCTTTGTAAGAGACCAAAGAGAGGCGTGTTTCACGGTTTGGGGAAAGAGGCGTTTACTGAAAGTTTTGGAAAAGAGAATAAAACCTTTCTTGTTCCATCAAGTAAAATAAACTTAGACACATTTTAAAAGCGTATTGCTTCTGCATTGTATCATATCTGTACGTGAAATGTCTTTACGAACATTTAGATATCAAACACATATATATTCGTTGTCATTTTCTGAAAACAAATTAATAATTAGTTTTTATTGTACAACACACTTATGCAAAGTAAAACAGAGTAACATCGTTATGTTTCTTGTCCTGTTGGATCCTGTTAAGGGAAAATGGTGAGGTTTGCATAATTACTGAACAATCTTTAATACACGGTTACATTTTAGAGTAATCACTTTGGCTGGGGTTCCGATGCAGCGTTGTTTCTCTGCTTGTCCAGCAGAGCGCACTGTTCAGTCATTTTGAGAATCCCGAACAAAGGCATTCCTTTCTCAGGTCTGGTGTGTCTCAATACACAAATCGTATATTTAAATGTCAATTCTGGTGCCGGGGTCTGGTCGGCCAACAGATAGCACCTACGTGGTCCTTTGAAGTACTGAAAAATAAAGCTGTAAATATAATTTCACTCTTGCGTGAACTCTTTAACACAACATACGAACATCTGGAGAGGATTAGCAAGAAGACGTGAATTGAATCTCCTCATCTGTCCTTGGCCTGGATAAACAAAAAGGAAGAGTCTTTAAAAGTTCGGAGTTGTAAATTCTGTGGTCCTCTAAGAGGTGTTGGTTCCTCCTGGTACGAGAGACACTACAGTCCCCTTTCGGCGAAAGGCAGGTTCCAATGTCTTGTGCCGACTCCATCCTTGAAGTACCAGGACCAGGAAGCAAGTAACACGTTAAAGACACAGAGTTTGGCGTTATAACATGTGTATTAATGGGAGTGTATTTAAGAGTAAAAGGGGTTTTTACTTGGGCGTCATTAAGTCATCTGCTAAGGGAGGTAGATTGAGTTTATCATTTAAAAGATGGACTTAATGGGAATAAAGAACAAGAGAGTTATTTCATTTTTAAATGGGTTTAGAGTTTATTAAATTGTTGATAATAAAAGAACACACCTTAAATGATAATAACTTTAAAGGGACATTGCATGCATTTTAGGGGTAGGGTAGTCATAAAAGTTACATGAGGTATATATATTGGTTATATTAAACATTCATAACAACAGAGCACATTAAACTGAATCTGTCAACCTCCGTATGACTGGGGTTGGTTCAGATTCTTGAAACAGAAAGGTCTTGATCAAATACATCGGCTTCAGGGGTAATGGACTACCTGCAACATTTTCTCTATTCCCAGGGCGGCACGCGATTCGTGCAACTGCCCGAGTACAGCGATTTAAACGGGTTTTAAGGCGTTTACGCTTCTAAGAAGCACGATTGTAATAATGATGGCCATGAAGTAACCTATTCCTACTGTGGCTGCAAGAACAGTGTCGGGAGTTGACCAGGCATACATAATTGGTTGGATAGGTGCTTGTTGCTTTTGCTCTATTTCCTTTAACACATTATCAAGGGGTGCAATGTCAATGGTTCTGCTACCTTCAAACTGGATTTGATTGAGTGTAGCAGGGTGTAATTCGAGAGGATGGGTTGAAAAGAAATCTGATATTTCTATTTCACTCGTATTGGTCAGCGTCAAGGTGGTACAAGCGGCGTCCCCAATGTGAAGAATAGCGTTTTGGGGTACATCTACCCAGAAAGTTTGGTCGCAAGTTGACACGGATGAGGTGTCGTGCTGATCGTAAGTCAGCATTCCGTCTGGAAGAGGGGTGTTTACTAGCCAGCGGTTACCGATGATCTCTGCTTGAGTGACGGTAACTTGGTGGCGAGCCGTGATTGTCGTTGGACATCTGGCTTGAGGGCTCATAGGCTTAAGGCCACAGATCCCGTCGGTGTTGTCCCGAACAAAGGGTTTACTGGGACATAGGTAGTGTATGTCCTTGGTTAGGTGCACATTACATTTACATTTACATTTACATTTAGTCATTTAGCAGACGCTTTTATCCAAAGCGACTTACAAGTGAGGAAAACAATGGAAGCAATTTCAACAACACAAGGTAACAAAAAACATAAGTGCACAAAAAACTAGTCAGTTAAAACCTAGCACAGCATACAAAGCTAAGGTTAGGAAAGATTTTTTTTTTGTTGTTTTTTTAAAAGAAGGAATTGATAGAAAGGAAGTTAAGAATTCAGTGTTTGTCAGTCAGGTGTTGACAAAAGAGATATGTTTTCAAGCGTTTTTTAAAGATGTCTACAGAATCTGCTGATCTTGTAGCAGCAGGTAGATCATTCCACCAATGTGGAACAGATCCAGAGAAAGTACGCGAGAGTGATTTTTTTCCTTTTTGGGATGGTACAACCAGACGTTGTTCATTTGCAGATCGCAGGGATCTGGTAGGAACATAGGTCTGTATCAGTGAGTGAAGATATGAGGGGGCGGAGCCAGTGGTGGTCTTGTAGGCCAAGAGCATAGCTTTGAACTTAATGCGTGCCTCAACCAGGAGCCAGTGTAACCTAATGAAGAGAGGAGTTACGTGCACTCTCTTTGGTTCTTTAAAGACCACTCTTGCTGCTGCATTCTGGATGAGCTGCAGAGGTTTGGTTGTGCAGGCAGGGAGTCCAGCCAGAAGAGCATTGCAATAATCCAGTTTGGACAAGACAAGAGCCTGAACTAGGATTTGCGTAGAGTGCTCCGATAGGAAGGGTCTAATTTTCCTAATGTTGTAGAGGATGAATCTACAGGACCTGGTGGTGCTGGCAACATGACTTGTGAAGTTTAGTTGATCATCAATTACCACTCCCAGATTTCTGGCAGTGCTGGACGGTGTAATGGTTGATGAGCCTAGTTGAATGGAGAGGTTGTGGCGGGTCTTTGGGTTGGCAGGAATCACTAGCAGTTCTGTTTTTCCAAGGTTCAGCTGCAGGTGATGGTCCTTCATCCAAAGTGAGATGTCACTCAGGCACGCCGAGACACGAGCAGACACCGTCGGATCATCAGGTTGAAATGAGCATGCGATTAGGGGCCAGGTACAAATCTGGATTGGCATCATGGTATGCCACTACTGAAGGAGTGTGCACTTTAACGCGCGTGTCTCCGTTCCAGGACCCGGCGTTTACGACGTCTTTAAGGCGATAGATGTTCTGGGATTCAATGATAGGCAGATTTAGAATAAAAGCCATTTCCCGGAACTCTGGGTTGACGTAAATGGGTACGGCACTACCTAAAGTGTATGCTAAATGGGCCTGAAGTGGGGTTACAAGATCTCTAGTGGCGGTTCCAAGGAGAGATTGTACTAGTGACAGAGGGATAAGGTAGGGTGGAATTCTTCCCATGGCTAAGCTGTCCACTGAAGAGCTTATGTCTCGGAGCATGTCATCCATTAATGCGGTGACTACTTGTGCTTGTACGTAGTCAACCTGGAAGAGGGTCATAAGTAACTCTACAGCTCGGTGGGTTTTGTTTAGAGCTTCACTGTGTGTGTTTACCACCAACACAGTGTCCTTCAACGTTTTCCCTACTGTTTGGAGTTGCTGTTGCTGTTGGATGATCTGCGCTCTGATGTCAGGGATTTCAGCCTGTAATTCTGAGACATGTCTCTTGACCGTGGAGATGCTAACAGTATTGACTGTGGACAACCCGAGGTTAAACAAGGTACCCACAGCAGCCGCTGCAACAAGAAGTCCTCCTATAAACCGTTTAGACCTTTGGTTAGCTCCAGTAAGTTCAGCCTGAGTAATTGTAAATTTCTCGAGCTGGTTAAGCATGTGGGAGATATCAGTTTCAGCGTGGTTAAGAATAGAGGTGGTCCAGCTAGCGCCGGCCCAACTGGTGAGCCCTTGAGTGGCTCGGACGTGTTTCCGATACACGTCGTTTGGGTTTAACCTGACAAAAACCCTTTGGGTATGCAGGCGACAGTTTGTGATCAACAGTCCGGGTTGGTCCTTTAAAACGATCCCGGCTGTTGGTCCGGGCTCTATAAGATCTGGTGATCCCATGCCCATAAGGCTGGTGATCAGAAGGAGTATCGTCCACATCATCCTGGTGAGAGAGAGAGAACTTTTTAGCAATGGTTTCATTGACAGCAAATACCGGAGTTATTAGTTACAGTTGTTGAATTACTCACAGTTACCACTGAAAAAGAGAAATGAAAGGTGTTAGGATTAGAGTTAGAGGTTAGTTGTTAGTGGTTACTGCAAGTTAAGGGATCTGTTTGAGACTACTTGGGAGCGTGAACGCCCCCCTGTAGATCCCATGGGGTTTTGTGCAACTTTATCTGGTTGCGGTGTATCCACTTGAGAGTGGGTTCCTTTCTCCCTTTGGTGATCTTTATCTGATACACCACCGGGATAGTTTGTTGACAATGGATGCGGTCCTGCCCAGCGGGAGGAATTTCCGCGTCAGTCGGTTGGTACCACCTTTTGTTTGTCCAGTGAGTTGACTGAACATGTAGTACCACACTTTGTCTCCCACCTGTAGTTCGTCCTAGATGACTTTTGGTCATAATAGGCCTTACGTCCTTCTACACTTTTGCCTAGTTTTTCTTGGGCAAAGGCGAAGGTGGTTCTCAGGTGTGCTTGGAGATCAGCCATGTACTGGTGTGTGGTATAGGCCGTAGCGATGTTAGCTTCTCCTGGCTGATACAGTAAGTGTAAGGGAAGCGTCATCTGCCTACCGGTCATGAGCTCAAACGGGGAGACTCCGGTCGCCGTGTGTGGCGTGGCTCTGATAGCCATCAGGACCAAGGGCAGTTTGACGTCCCAGTCTCGGTGATTAGATGCGACATATTTCTTTAGGATGTCGATCACCCTTCGGTTTGCTCTTTCTACTTGGCCTGAGGACTGGGGGTGGTGGCTGACGTGGAATTTTGCTTTCACGCCCATGGTTTGCCACAGTTGTCCCATCACCTCGGCGGTGAAGTGAGTACCACGGTCAGAATCGACCTTACAGGGTAAGCGAATCTGGAGAACACGTGGTTCATGAGTAGAAAGGCCATGGTCTGTGCCGTGTCGTTTGGGGCTGGAAGACCTTCCACCCATTTAGTGAAGGCACAGGTGACCATTAGGATGTATTTGTTGCCCCTTGTTGATTTAGTCAAGGGTCCCATCCAATCGATTTGGAGGTCAGACCACGGAAAAGAAATGCCCCTTCTTTGTAAGGGTGCACGATGGAGTGGTCTTGTCGGTTGAAATTGGCAGCATACTAGGCAGCCTTTGATGTATTCTGCCACGTCCATTTGCATGTGTGGCCAGTATGCCACTTGTTGGAGTGCCTGGTGTGTTGCGCGAACACCTCTGTGGCCTGCTACAGGAGCGTCATGTGCGTATGCTAGCATGACCCCCTTAGGCTCTGAGGCACTACGAACGCAGGTGAAGTGAGGGTGTCAGAGACGAGACAAGCAAGCCATGACGCAGGTGGAGTCGCGCACCGCCCATAGCTTTTTAAGATAAGCGTCGGAGGAAAAGTCAGTGTCTACGATGGGGTTAGACACCGGGTCTGAAAGGTAAAGGATGAGTCTGTGGATTGCCGAGTCCGCTGCCTGAAGGGCAACGAGGTCGGAACCAGCGAAAGAAAGAGAAGAAGTAGATTGGTCTGCAGGGGCCGGAACCGAGGCATCGGTTGTGGTTGCTTTAGACCGGGTAAGCAGACAGACAGAATGGGTGGGTTGGGTGGGAAGGGGTCGTCGTGACGAGGGTTCTGGCTGGAAATGCCAGAGCGCACCGCCTAGAGCCCCTTGTTTTGCCATGAGGTCTGCCTGATCGTTCAGGTCTTTGTCCAGTCCAGGGGCTCGAGAGTGTCCCCTGACCTTCTTCCAATACACCTGCATGTCATGGTCCTCGACCAGACCGTCGCCTACGACGAACAGGTCTTTGTGTTTGATCGTCTTTTCGCAGATGTGAGAAAGCCATTGCTCTTCCATAATGGCAGGTGGGCAGAGAAGCTGAGTCGTGCGTAATTTGAGTCTGTGCAAATTACGAGCTGTTTGATCTGCTTGGCCACTGCTAGTTGGAGAGTTATGATCACGGCTGCGATCTCCGCATATTGTGAGGATTGAGATCCTAACTGAAATTTTTGTGGCTCATAAGGGTTGTCATTGAGCCATACCACACCTGCACCAGCGCGACCAGAGCTTCATGGTGGAAGGAGCATCCATCGACATAAGCAGTGGTCATGTCTTGGCACACGCCAGCATCGAAGTAGTGATGGCGTGTTGGTACAGTGGAGGTGTGTTCGTTTAGCGGACGGCTGTGGCGGGCGTGTCGACGCATTGTTGGCATGCAGCGAGTTCCATGCCTAAGTGCGACTTGTGGTTTTGAGCGTAGCGTATCTCCACGCCGAAACTTTGGAGAGCCATGAGCCACGATGCCACGCGGCGTTAGTTACTACGCCGTCCCTGAGTCTTTGACTGGTTAAGAAAGTCACCGGTTGGTGATTGGTGTTCACGATTGTCTTTTGGCCTCCTAAGTAGTGGGCGGTGTTTACGCCCATACTGTCGCTGGGAGGGCTTTTTCACAGTCGGTATACTTGACCTCGGTCCGGAGAGAGTTTTGCTGGCGTAGGCCACTACTCTCTTATCCATGTCATGGACCTGATAGAGGCCTGAACTGAGGCTGTGGCTTGAGAAGCCCACCTCTAAGTAGAAGACTTTGGTGTGGTCCGGGTAAGCTAGGCACGGGGCTCTGCACAGATTGTGTTTGACCGCCTGCATTGCCTGCTCTTGTTGTGGACCCCACGCAAAGGCGGTGTCCTTTTTGAGAAGGTCCGTCAGTGGTTTAGCCAATGCCGCATAGTCATCGACGAATTGTCGAGAATAATTGCAGACTCCCAGGAAACTGCGGAGTTCTGACAAGTTGGAAGGCGGTTTCAGATTGGCAATGCCTTGGATTCGACTGACCTGTGGTTCGATGCCATCAGCGCCTACTAGAAGGCCCACATAGTTTACCTTCTTTCTGCACCATTGACATTTTTCCAAGGAGATTTTAGCACCAGCAATGGTGAGCTGTTTCAGGACGTGGTCGATTTTTAATGTGCGCATGGAGTGTCGCGTGCGCATCAAGATGTCATCGGCGTAGATGAGTTCCGCGGCTAGCGGCGTCAGGACATGCCTTGTTCAAGAAGATGTTAAATTCGGCTGGGGAATTTAAGTACCCGAATGGGCATCTTGTAAAAGAGTATTGCCGATTGGCAAACGTGAAGGCAAGTTTGTGTTGATCCTGTGGGTCTACAGGAATGGTCCAGAAGCCGGATGCTATGTCCAGTGTAGAGAAGTATTTGGCATCCTGTACTTTGGGCAGTTCTTGGCCAAGTTGGGTCATTGGCCACCTGGAAAGTGGTACGCTCTTATTCAATTGGCGGTAGTCAATTGTTAGACGCCACTTGCCATTGGGCTTGAGCACTGGCCAGATAGGAGCGAATAAGTACTGTTGCACGGACGAATGATGCCTTTGTTCAAAGGTCGTCTATGATTTCCTGTATCGGTTCATAAGGCGCCAGTGGTATTTTGTATTGGCGAACGTAAGCTGGTGGTGCATTCGCGGCTGTTGGAATGCGTACGTGTGGATGTGGGTATATGGCGATTGCTCCGGAAGGCTTCGTGTAGACGACTCCGGTCTCCTGTTGTTCAGTCACGAGTGAGGGTGGCATGCGCCCTATGACTGGAACTCTGAGTTCAAGTCATGGAAATCTTGTGTCGATTAGCCAACCCAAAGGTGTGGCCTTCGGGACGAGAATGCTATCGGCAGTAGGATTCTGCACTAGCACGTGTGTTGATCGAGTCGACCTCGACCAGGGTGTTGCCTGAACAGACAAGCCTAACTCAAAGAACAGAGGCGATGGTTGGAAGAACGCTTGTGGAGAGTTAACTTGTTGTCCTGTAGATGCGTTCAGACGTATGTCCATGATGGTACGCGGCGGTATTGTGAGATGGCAGTTGTTACTTACCTGACACACATCGGGAATGGTTTGACCCGATTTCAAGTTTCCTTCGGTCAATGAAGGTGATTCCTACGTACTCCAGTCAGTGACCAGAGAACGTTGTTAATGGTGTCGACTTGTACGCCGAGTTCTGACTAGCATGTCAGCCCCAATGTACACTGAATGTGGCAGATTGGGGATGACCGCAAAGTGTGGGTCAGTTCTCTTTGTTCCATCGCACGATGGCAGAGCATAGACCGATGGCGTTAACGCATGAGTCGGTGTGGGGTTAGCAGGGAACCGAGTGCTTCTTTACGAAGGTCAGACTTGGGTTTTTATGCGCGAGAGTGTTAAACAGCTCCTGGCTGATGGCAGATTTGTCAGCCCATAAGGCCATCACAACATTGTTGACTGGAGTTGCTTCCAGTGAGATGCCATTGACAATCTGGGGTGTCATCGCTAATGGGTCCTTCAGCGCATAGGAAGTTGTCACGCACTGTAAAGGGGTTTGGTTCGCACCGAGGTTGCATGGTTGTTGTACCAGCGGTGTTGGTGGCTACCCTATCGATTGGTGATTCTCTGTCAATCGCATAGCACTGAGATTCATTCAGTAAGATTGGAAGTGGTTCTCGCACTTGGGCCCAAATCTTCAGCTGCTTGAAGTCGATCAGTGGTTCAAGCGATTGAGGCGTCTTTTCCAATCAGAAGTGGGACATTGTCAAGGTGGGACACGACACTGGGTGTATCAGTGTCATGGGTCCGATGGTCAGTTGGACTAAGGCTACCTTGTTGATGATCGTCCGATCATCAGAGTAAGGCCTTATTTCTAGAGAGCACGGGTGGGACTTCAAGTCCCTGTGGGATCTTCTCGCTATAGCCTGGAGTGATCTGAACAGGTTGCCTGAAATTAGGCTGATGTCAGCGGCTGTGTCGAGAAGTGCTTCATGCGTCAAGTGGTCTTCTAACAAGACAGAGAGATAAAGCTTCGAGCTACTCCCTTTTCAGTTAGGTGACCTAGAAATTGGTGAAAGGGTGTTTCACATTCAATAGTCGTGGCGTGGTCATGGCACAGCCCGACATTTGATTTGCTTGGACCACTAGGAGGCGCTAGACGGAGTGGTGTCTTTGTGATCTGTGTCACTTCCCTCCGTGTTGTCCGTGCTAGGGTCCTGGACAATGTCATTGAGTGGCTCTGGATCGTCAGAGCCTAAGTACAGGTCTGGGAGATGTTCATTCCCTTCAGTAGACTCTGTATTTCCGTTGCGTGTTAAGCCAACTTGGATTGGTTGAGACTTTTTCTGAATCGGGGCCTTAGAGGCCTCCACCGTATACAGGTCAGCCTTGTCCTTGGACTTTTCGCGCATTTGTTTGAGTATGCGTTCTATGGCCCGAGCCTCCTCTGTAGTCAGATTACTGTCACTCATGGGGTTTCCCACGCGATTAGTCTGACTTTCAGGGCTCGGTCCTCGCATGATTTCGCTGCTCGACAGGTGGGCTACCTGATGATCGTTGGTCTTGGGACCGACGATAATGGTTTCTCCTGTCGTCGCGTTTTGATAGGACCCCCTTGGTTACGGTTTGGATTGGTTCGAAATTTATTTTTGAACCGAGGTCTCCAGTGAGGGCCCTGGTCTTTGAACTTACGTTCAGGCCAGGTCGGGTGTGGACCCGGCTCTCCTTTGTGTGGCGAGGTCCCTCTTTCCTGTCTGGAAAGCGGAGGCTCCTGGGCCGCTTGGCTTGGAGGTAGGTGCTCCTTCGAGCGCTAGACTCTGATCAACAGTATACAGAGCGGCTGACTCTTGCGGTTTAATCTGAGTCAGCTTCTGTTTAGTAAATGCCCTTGTTGCCAGTTCGCGGAGTTGGCGGCTGGTTTGAGTCAGCGGGCAGGCAGCAACGCCAAGATGATGATTGGTAGTTGGATGGAGGTTTTGCACAAAGAGTGTTTTGAAGTTTTTATCCTCCTCCATGTTTGGTTCGTTGAGTGGACCAAAGTAGGCTTTGCGTAGCCGATGATAATATATCTGTGGTGACTCTTGCCGTGCCTGTTTGATTGTTAGGGCGGCTGTCAGTCCCACATTCGTTGTAACGTCTGAGAATTCCTCCATGAGGGACTGACTAAGGAGATCAAAGTCAGCTTGGACCTCAGGGGTTGACGTCGATGAAGCTACTAACATCTCTGCTTGATGTTAGTTTTATCAAAAGATTTTGTCCTCAACAGTAGCATTGGGTATTCTTTGGAGGTAGAACTCAATGTCTCTAAGGTACGCGCTAGTGTCATGAGCCGATCCTTGATGGGGCTCGAAGCGAGTGATATGACGCGCGATTTTGTCAAAGTCTCTGTCAGTGGGACCGTAGTCCAGATGTCTCCGTGTCGGAGCTGGTTGTTGGACAAAGTCCGATTGCCTACCTGTTGGTAGTGCAAGTAATCCGAATGCCTACCTGTGGAAGCTCGCGGAAAGACGGCCGGGCTCTCGCCCGGTTGGTCTTCTTCCGCTGCGCCCAGGCGCGTAGTTGTCGCAAAATTGGATTAGTTAGTGAAGTGGCTCCCTTCTGGGAGTCTTCAAACCTACTGGGTTGGTATAATGGAGTAACTGGTTCTAGGTCTGGAGTACCTTTGAATTCCAGTTTCTTATTAGGTCGTGTTTGGCGTCCTCTGTCAGGCGCGCCTGAAGTTGTTCAATAAGCTGGCGGTCTAAGTCACCTTGTTGAGTGAGGGTCTCTACCCGCGCACTCAGGGTCTCTCCGCCGAGCTTCCTGTGCCAGCATATTCGCGGACAGCTGTGCACTTTGCCTGCTTTGATGAGTTCCTCCTCGCATAGCGTCGTACTCATCGCGTTGGTCATTGAGCTGCAGCTCTGCTATGTCACGAGCAGACCTTGTTTCGCTCAGCTCGTTCTTTAGGTCACCGAGGGTCCCCTCAGTTATCTGGAGTTTCGTGTGTAACTCAAAGTCAGGGTCTGCCTTTGGAGTGTTTGGGTAAGAGTTTGTAACTCTTGGTTTTGTTTTTCAGAATTCTCCAGGACTCCTTTGGTCAGCTGGAGTTCCTGATTCAACGCCTTGTTCTCGTTGAAGCGGGCGAGTCCTGTTTCTGGACCTGGATTTTCTCGTGGCTGCGTGCCAGGAGATCCTCGGCTTGTTTCTGTTGTGCGCGCATAACAATAGCCATTTGACCTAACAGCTTAGTTAGATCCTTGTCTTTTGGCTTAGAGGTTAGCGCAATGCTAATCAAGGAGCTAAGAACTGAATCTAGCTCGTTGGGAGGTGTGGTCTGAATCTCATCCACATATTGGGGTAGCACCTGTCCTGTTAAATCATTTAGAGCTGAGTCTAAGTGATCCAGAAGCTTGATGGGACTACCAGAACCTGTGGACTGTGGATTAGACATGTTGAGAAATGGGTTTCTCAAGGTAAGTGAGTTATTGTTAGATTAAGTTTTAACTGCAAGGAGAGAGTTACTACTTGTAGAGTGTTACAAGAAGAAGCGTAAAACTCAAGCAGACTGTAAAAGAATTTTGAAAATCTGAGTAAAAGTGCAAATAATAAAAAAAAATTAATGAAGGAATAAAATTAAAATTAAAATTTTATTTTATTTAAATTAAAATAAAATTCCAATTAAATTAAAATAAAAGGGTATTAAGTCAAATAAGTCAGATTGAAAGTAATAAAAGAAAGAATTGTTGAAGTGTAGGTTAGTATAAAGTCTACTTGTGATTGAAGTGACCTTATGCTAGTAATAAGCAGTGACTATGTAGCCATAGCCTGGTGGTGTGAATGTTAATGAGGGTTGACAGTGCTGGGATGCTGCTGTGCTAATTTGTAAAATTAACAGTGCAGAATCAGTGGGTTTAATCTAACAATTCATGCAGGTAATCAGCTTTTAAATTACAGCTATGACAAAATTCGCAGAGTTAAGTCTATTCAGAAGTAACAGCAGTGGTGTCGTAGTGGTAGTAAGCTGTTAGCGTTAGCATTCCAATTTGACAAATCCTGTGTAGATAGGAAAGTCACAAAAGCAGTCTTAAATTGTTAATCAAGACAAATTAATCAATCAAATTATATGCAAGGTTAGCATCAAAGATTTCCAAAAGCAGATGCAATGTTAATTAAAAATGTCACAATTGTTAGTTAACTCC
The DNA here is from genome assembly GCA_024349245.1 of Neodontobutis hainanensis. NCBI lineage: Eukaryota > Metazoa > Chordata > Actinopteri > Gobiiformes > Odontobutidae > Neodontobutis > Neodontobutis hainanensis. Next base: position 14,441 of record JALDNG010000932.1, on the reverse strand, counting down.
TATTGTGCATTCAAGGTTGTTAAACACAGGCAGTTATTCTCAAAAGCAATATGGCATTTGCAAACTTGTATATTACAAGAAAAACACATGTATTAACAGAAGCAAAACAGCTTGACAGCAGTTTAGTATTCGTTAATAAAGCATAGTAATTCACTTTTTATGTTAAGTCAATCAGGCTTTTCAGTGTCAATGAAAGCTTAAATTATTCAGTTAAGTTCTTAAACTTGAATTAGTCACTATTTTGAGGAAAAGTGTAATTCCGTTGAGTGACCACCAGAGAGAGACGTAGAGCTCCTCTCAAAGATTTTTAGAAGTTTCGCACTTCTCTTCCACTAGGGGGTAGCAGACTTTCTGGAGTCCGTGGTTTACCACTTCTTTTCGCTAGGGGCAGTTGGACTCTCTTAAGTCTGTTTTACCACTTCTTTCTGCTAGGGGCCGTTGGAACTACAATGAGTTTGTTTTCCGGGTGACGTCAGTGTCACGCCCCTTCCAAGACACGGAGTGTCAATGGCTTGTTAGCCTCACTTCAGCTGTTGACTTTGGAGGGGCAAAACCGCTCCTACACAGCCACTTTACAACACAGCAGCGCTCTGAAAAGCGCAACTTCCAACACAGCAGTGCTGTGGATAAAACAACGTTTCACAAAGCACTACACGGGCCACGTGGGCCAAGACTTTGTCCGTTGGCTGTGTATTAACAAGGAGTTCTGACGCGGGTAGCTAATCCGCTCAGGAGTTCTCCGACCAAGATTTTAATTCGTCTGACACAATATGAACAGAGAAATTACTTGGTTTACAAGTTTATATTAAACACTAGAGCATCGCAGTCTGTTTATTAACTTGCAGAACGCGTTATTAGACAACTTATGCTAAAATTCTAGAGCATCTTAGAATCCGCAGTTGTTAGGCCTTATAAAAATTACACGTCCTCAACGTGTCACAAATGCATTTAATCAATCCAGCTCTCTGGCCTTTGTTCACAAACTATACTAAGCTTCAGTCTTTCACTGAACACTTAGCAAGCTGGCAGAAATGTACGTACAATATTAACCAAGTTACAAAGCATATCTCAGAATTATCAAAACATCAGACCAGCTGGTATTTTTCAAATCTTAGACACACAATTTCCCAAGCGCTTTTTATCAAACAGCAACACAACACACGTTTCTCAACACATTGATTAGTTTTGTATAAGACATAACTTTCTTAGTTCTTCAGCGGACAGAGATTTATGTAAAAGGCTTTAAGGATGTTAACTTATTTCAGTGTTTACAAGACCGGATCTTTCCGAGCCTCACGGGCTCCAAAAATAATACTGTAGTGAATATGGTCTCGTTGATGAATAATTAATATGAATATGAATTATGAAAATTAATAATTAATATTTTGTTTATGAAAATATTAATTTCTTTCGGGGCACCACCTTAGTTTTAGCAGTTCTAAGGAAACTGATTATGTTTGATAAGTCTCAATACTGAAGGAAATAAGTTCTAAACTCGTTTTCAGACCAAATCTACGTAAACATGAAACAAGGATGTCTTTATGGGTTTTATTAAAGATTATGCAAGATTAAATATATGAATAATAATGACATAAAATAAAACAAGATTATTGACAAGGTATTAGGGTAACGAACATGAAAATAACAGTTAACAGGTCAATGCTATAACATTATGATGGCTTTGATGGAACAGAAAGTTTAATTCCTTTGAATTTTATTAATTACTCGGAGTTCTTACGGAGAGAGAAGAAAGTTAAATGGCTTAGCTAAAAGGGACTATTGACGGGGTTTTGAAGATTGTAAAAGGGAAGAGATATGCTGTTGGACTTAATCACAATACAGATTTTATAACGCCAAGCTTGTGCCCAGTGTTCACTCACTCTGATGTGGTGGAAAGGTACCAGCGGTGCGGTTCCGAGAAGTCCAAAGGAAGCTTGAGATTCCCGGGTCGCGGCTGGCTTCCGGCCGTATAGAGCGTCACGGCGCACGGGTGCTAAGGATAATACCTTCAGCAGACCAAAAGGCGTTCCTGTATTGTCCGTGAGGGTAAAGTAGACTTTACCAGCAGTTGAGAATAAAGTCTTTAAAACTGAAGTCCGCTACAAGACTAAAATATGTCTTTTGGATTTAACAAAGACTTTCTTTCGTAGGCGTCAAAAAGCCTTTCAAAACTACAAAAGTTTCTTCCGCGAGGAAGTGATGTAACTCCGTGGATAAGAAGTTTTTCAAACAAAAATCAAATGTGTTGGATCTTCAAAAGGATAAAATTTACGCTGCACGGTGAAAGTGCTAGAAGACTTTAGAGTTGCGAGGAAAATACGACTAAAAGTTAAGCTTAAGAAAGAGCGTGAAGAGAGTTTAAGAGGTAAAAGCTTGAGCTTAAGAAGCTTGAGAGGGAACTTGAGAGTGCTATTTCCGCTTTGCCGGCTCTTTTGTAAGAGACCAAAGAGAGGCGTGTTTCACACGGTTTGGGGAAAGAGGGGCGTTTACTGAAAGTTTTGGAAAAGAGAATAAAACCTTTCTTGTTCCATCAAGTAAAATAAACTTAGACACATTTTAAAAGCGTATTGCTTCTGCATTGTATCATATCTGTACGTGAAATGTCTTTACGAACATTTAGATATCAAACACATATATATTCGTTGTCATTTTCTGAAAACAAATTAATAATTAGTTTTTATTGTACAACACACTTATGCAAAGTAAAACAGAGTAACATCGTTATGTTTCTTGTCCTGTTGGATCCTGTTAAGGGAAAATGGTGAGGTTTGCATAGTTACAAACAATCTTTAATACACGGTTACATTTTAGAGTAATCACTTTGGCTGGGGTTCCGATGCAGCGTTGTTTCTCTGCTTGTCCAGCAGAGCGCACTGTTCAGTCATTTTGAGAATCCCGAACAAAGGCATTCCTTTCTCAGGTCTGGTGTGTCTCAATACACAAATCGTATATTTAAATGTCAATTCTGGTGCCGGGGTCTGGTCGGCCAACAGATAGCACCTACGTGGTCCTTTGAAGTACTGAAAAATAAAGCTGTAAATATAATTTCACTCTTGCGTGAACTCTTTAACACAACATACGAACATCTGGAGAGGATTAGCAAGAAGACGTGAATTGAATCTCCTCATCTGTCCTTGGCCTGGATAAACAAAAAGGAAGAGTCTTTAAAAGTTCGGAGTTGTAAATTCTGTGGTCCTCTAAGAGGTGTTGGTTCCTCCTGGTACGAGAGACACTACACTACGGTGTGCATGAAATTCTTTAAATAATAATCCAGTTTAAGTAGTGTTATAATAATTTTAATTCTTATGTTTAGAGTTACTGGGGGCTTATAGTTCTCCTCAGTTGCAGAGGATATTATGCAAATGTTTGGCTACAATGAAGCCATACACAATGCTACAGGGTGCCTTGGTAGTCCACACCACCAATGTTTGACACCTCAGTTGAGAGTTTAGGTCCAAAACCATTTCATATAGCTTTTATTTATCAAATATAAAAATGTGTGCCACACTGATAATATTCAAACAAAATTTTTAGTTCTTTCCAGTGCAATGTTTGCTGACTTGCAGCATTATTTATTTGTTCTTCGAGTTCGTCATCCACTGCATTGTCAGATTTCTATTTTTCCTTAAGTGTAAAATTTTATTCACTTTTTAAAGCTTTCACTGAAGATATTTATTGGAAAAAACAAAAAATAAGGTGGGTTAGGGTTGTACAAATAGAACTCTGCTAGGGTCCAGTGTATTGTCCTATTTTCTTTATTAAATATGTGGTAGAGCTGGCAGAAAAGTTTTCTGGAAAGAGCTTAGGGTACTGTCTCAGTGAGTTAGACATGATTCTACTGATCTCATGACTAAGAACCATCAAAATGATTTTGAGAATATTTTTGGTTAAATATTATGTAGTGCTTTATTAAGTAAATGTAACAGAGCATCTGTGTCTCTCTGTGCACAGTGCATGTTAACCTGCATTAAGACATGTTGCTCGTATTATCTTTCCCGTGTCTCCTTGTCTCAGACTGTGAATCCAATTAATCAAACAAAAAGCTGACACCTGCATATCTCGGACAGAATGTCAGATTTACAATGGCCAGACAGACTGAGGAGCCACAGACCAGCCAAGTCCCTGTCATGGCTCAAGTAGACGACTGAGAACACTATATTATTAGTTTCATACCCCACCGCCCTTGTGAATGTAAAAGGGGGCTTGCCAAGAATCTACCCAAAGCACAATATCTGCAGCGGTCTTCAGCTTTGACATGGTAAGTTTGGTTTTAATGAGAGGCCAATGTCATTAACTACACTGGAAAATTCAACAAATCTATATTCATGACGTTTAACATCTGGATATAGGAGATGGCTTAATCAAAATAACTTAAGTCTGGCAACAGTGATAAAAGTTAATTTAGCTCCCAGTATTAATCAAGTGTTTATGTACATAACTTATGTCTGTAACCAGGCATAGCTATCTAAAAGCTTCCTATATATACATAAATAGTAGTAAATTAAATAAAATACAGTATATATTAGTGGTAGGAGAGAGTGTAGCTAGACAGCATAGGATGATGGTGTGTAAGATGACTCTGATGGTGAGGAAGATGAAGAGAGCAAAGGCAGAGCAGAAGACAAAGTGGTGGAAGTTGACAAAGTTCTGTGTAGTTTTCAGGAAGGAGTTGAGACAGGCTTTAGGTGGTCAGGAGGTGCTTCCAGATGACTGGACTACTACAGCCAAGGTGATTAGGAGATGGGTAGAAAGGTGCTAGGTGTAAACTGGAAGGAGGAAAGAAGACAAGGAGACTTGGTGGTGGAATGAGAAAGTTTAGGAGAGTATCCAGACGAAAAGGTTAGCTTGGAAGGTGAGAGGGATTGGTTGGCGAGGCAGAGATAGAGATTGAAAGGATGTGCAGCAGGTTAGAGTGATTAAAGATAGAGATGGAAATGTGTTGACAGGTGACAGGAGGGTGAAAGAGAGATGGAAGAAGTACTTTGAGGATCTGAAGGAATGAGGAAAATGAGAAAGAAAATGGAAATGAGAAAGAGAGCAGAGTAGTAAAGGCAAATATTGCTAAGCAGGAAGTAATAAGGATTAGCAAGGGTGAAGTTAGGAGGGCTATAAAGTGGATAAAGAAAGAAAAAGTACTTGGTCCTAATGACATACAATAAATAAATACAGTCATGCAATAAAGTTGTAGGAAATAGTAGTGAAAGCTAGGCTAAGAGGAGAAGTGAGCATCAGTGAGCATCAGTATGGTTTCATGCTAGGAAAGAGCACTACAGATTCAATATTTGCTTTGAGAATGTTGATGGAGAAGTACAGAGAGAGTCAGAAAGAGCTGCGTTGTGTCTTTGAAGATTTAGATTGTCCTTGAATCAAAGAGATCGGCAAGACCCGTTTGCCGGAGTCTCAAGCCTCCTTTTATACCATCTGGACAGGGTGTAGTCGTGACGTCAACACACATGCGCTCTGACAACTTTTTAAACTCTGTGAACTCGTAAGTAGGACACTGGGTCTTCTGTGAACTCCTGTGCCCTGTCCTTTGTGAACTTTTGTTTAGTTGCCGTCCAAGACTGTGTGTGTGTCCCTGTCCTGCTATGAACTTCATGAGTGGCACGGCCTTCTGTGAACTTCATGTGCCCTGCCTTTTGTGGGCTTTGTGTGTGTAATTTTAACATTACTCTTAAACATTTTACTTCTAATTTTAATTATTTTTAAATCTTCTCTTTTTAACTCAATGTCCTTGTGGATTTGAGTCCTTTGGTCCTCGAACTTCCACCTAATCCTCCACATTCACTACAATATATATATATATATATATATATATATATATATATATATATTATTTATATATAAATATATAAATTGTATATATATATATATATATATATATATACAAAAGAAACTTTGTCCTTCACCCTATGGGTGGTCTCATCCAGAGCTCGGGTCCTCTACCAGAGGCCTGGGAGCTTGAGGGTTCTGCTTCTGCGCAGTATCTTTGCTGTTCCTAGTACTGCACTTTTTATAGATTATATATAAATATTTTAGTGCTGGGCAACGATTAAAGAATTCTGCGATCAATTGCAATTAATCGTATTATATACAAAATTTAATATTGAATTAAAAATTTGTGTATTGCATACTTTTATTTTGAAAGTACTGCTGTATGAAAAAAGTACAATATCATTTGTTTTGCAAACACTTTAAACAAATAAGGTGCTTTTTACGACAGTTAAAAGTTAGTAGCAGTTGAAATATTTCTTGTAAATCTTGACTTAAATTAATGTAATAAAATTAAATATTAAATCAAAAATATTTGCCACTGCCAGGCATTAATATTTTGTTTAGTTTGTTATAGAAAAACATGTTATGTCCAGAGCCTCAATCATAACATTATAACAATATAAACAATATAAATGTCTGTTTTGTGTTTTAATTACAGTCAGAGCCAGCCGTGTAGCGACGGTCACCGAGTCAGTTTCTTCTGAAGATAGCCTAATGAGTGAATTATGTTGCAATTATCACAATATGTGACCTATTTTAATTTATTACCATCTAGGTGTCGTTTCTACCAACCTCTTATGACCAAGAACAGATCAAAATTTTCTTTTGTACTTTTCACAAGCCATTAAGGCATTAAATCAATTAAAATAAGCTACCTGTCCAGTTGGCAGGGTTAGACCCAATGGGATTTTTATTTGTATGTATGTGTTTTTTGGTGTTTTGTAATGCATTGTATTGTTTTTGTTATATGTTGTCATGTAGTGCCTTGAGACTGTGCCGCAAACCCAATTGCCTACACGGGACAGTAAAGTTCTTCTTCTCTTCTCTCTTCTCTCTCTATAAAAATAAATCATGTTGTTTCTTTATTCTTGTTTGCCATAATGATGACAAAATTTCTCCGAACCACATCAAAGTCATATTGCGAACAGCCCCTTGCCCCTCCCCCTTCACCGCAACTACCCTGATACACAGCTGGGACATCGTTGGATGTTAAACAAAAATGAAACAGAGCATCTTACTAAAGTTTGTGTTAAAAACGCAAGAGGAAGATAATTCAGATGTAAGGAGCTCAGTAAGGAGCTCAGCTCTGTTGTTAACTTTAATTCAGCAATTTCAACATCACCAGCAGCGCTCCATCAAATGCCTACTTCTCCTCCACGCCAGTGTACAGGTACAGCCACATATTAGGCTAATTAATAGGGTTAAATGTGCAATCATGAAAATGAACAAATCATAATTTACTATAGTAAATATATCAGCGCATTCATTGTTTCAGACTCGCCTAAGCCTAGAGCCAGCACTAAGGAGGACTTAACAGATCCATCCGACTTCAACATTCATTCGAACATTAAATGTTGGACAAGTCGGATGGATCTTTTAACACATTCATCCGAGTTGGATGTGTTAACAGATCCACATTGTGTCCGATGATCCAAACTATGGCAAGCATTATTGTTTTTACACACTGTATCCACTACTGTCGTGCTGATTTGATGATTGTGTTGAGTTGCGTCTGTCAGATGCGGCGTGTGTGGTGCGTGCTAATGCTATACTTACCGTTACGCTCAAACGCCGTCGCTTTTGTAGTCCTCTCCTTTTTATAAAACTCGTGTATTCTTCTTGTGATGGTGCGTCATGAGGGCGGCTCATACGTGCAGTCATTCTTTGCAATCCTAAGAATGTTCTTCAGACATCTTTCAATACTAATTGGCCGACATTAACGCGCAATAAAATAATCGTCAGCATTAATTTATTAATGCGTTAACGCAAAAATAACGCGTTAACTTGCCCACTAATATATATTTACATTTATTCATTTATTAGCTGACGCTTTTATCCAAAGCGACTTACCTTGTTCTACAGTAATTAACAGTGTTACAGCCACTGGAGGCAAGGTGGGTTAAGTGTCTTGCCCAAGGACACAACGACAGTATGAACTGAGGGGAGAGTGAGAGTCGAACCGCCTACCTTCAGGTTGAAAGACGACTGCTCTACCCACTGACTCAACCTGCGAAAGTGTACGCTCAGTGGCAGGGTAATAACAGCAGAGCCGACCCACCAAGGCTGGAAACTGAACAATACTGGAAAAATAGAGGGTGGCATCACACAACAACGATGGACAGTGGCTGGTGGCTCTCAGAGAGGACCACAGATTGCACCATTGCACCAATAATGCATATTTTATGGTTCAGATTACAGTAAATTAAGCTCTTACGATTCATTTATTTGTATAGTTTGCACTTTTGCATCTATTTAATGTAAACAATTATAGACCATTGCACCTTTACATGGTGCATTATCTTATACATAGTTCGACCATTTGTATGTATAGTACAAACTTAAAAAAATATCCCTTGTCATTTATTGGTGCATTATATTTTACACCAATACAATTTACACCAAGTTGACCACAACACACAATGTTTTTGCCATGGCACAATTCCGTGGGGAGACTGAAATGTTGTTTCAAACACAGTGGAACCCGCTCGCGTCAACTAGCGTTTCAGCGGTGTACTGCAGAGCAAAACAGACATACGCAGAAGTATAAATACTCACGACGGCGTCGCCTACGTGCGTAGCCTACAACGTACACTACGGCGTACACCTGACGCAGAAGTCTAAATCGGCCTAAAGGAAGAGACCACGTACAACGCTCACAAACGGATAAGTGAAGGAACGTGTCCCGAATAACCTGCATGCTGTGTGGTTTTATCTGTGTTTTTAGTGTGTTGGTTGAACCGGACATTATTTTATGTGTTTTTAGTCAGTTTCTGCGGCGAGGTACCGGGGCTTCGAGGTCAGCTAGGACTGTCGGGAGGGCAGCGTTGCACGGACTGACCGGGCTCCGCGGTCACGAACTAAAGTGCAGGAATAACAACTAACATCGTCGCCTGTTTTATGGACCGCTTTCCCCCCACTACTCCTGGGTTTTACTACAACCTGTTTTTTTTTTGTATTTAAAGTCTTTACTGCTTTTATATAGACATTATTTTTAACTCTGTTTTAATAAACTTAGCATTTTTATGGTAAACTCGGTCCCTGCTTGGATTTCTTTGTGGTACACATTTGGTGATCAAGGAAAGGAAACCGGCGCCGAGGGGCGGCGACATTACGTACGCTCTCTTCAGTTCATTAAAGATTACTCTTGCCACTACATTCTGGATCATCGTATGACCTGATAGCAAGAAGAAGATGACAAATTCCTGTGGCCGTATTTAATAACAGTAGCAGAACTGTTTCCTGAGTCGGACACGCCCCTTATAGTGCAGTTTCTGTTCATTTAACGGCTAACTTATCTAGTGATCGCAGTCAAGGGGTAGCTTGCTAGATTTAAGTGTAAAGTGTGGTTATTTTCAATAACTGGACGACTAGGGCTAAAAGAAGTCCAGTTTCTAGCTAGTTTGATTCCCATATCATTTTAATAGATATTTTTACTACCAGACAGAAATGTTTTATGATTATAATGTCCTGTTTAAGCAAAAAGGAGAAAACCAAAGAAATATGATGATCAAATGTGTTAAAATACAGCTTGACATGTCCTCACAAGTGTCAGGACATGTTCCAAACACTGTCAAGTCATTTCAGTCTGTCCTAGAAACTTTCAGACAATAATTTTTCATTGTTGTCTAACTTTCAATTTTGACTATAATTGATTGGTGCATTTGATTCTAATGTTGCAGTTTTTCATATTAGAGCGGTGAGAAAAAAAAAAGCTGTCTAAATGTTAAATTAAACAATGATATTAACTGACCACTTGTCCAACATGTCCAAATATTATGGTTGTTATTCCTTGATTTAACCCTATAACAATATAACTAGGGCTGTTCTTGTTGGAGTCATGTCCCTACCTTCTTACAAGTATATTGTTGTACTGTGTGAGGGTTATACTGAAAATCTGTTTTTGTTTTGGATAGAAGAAAAGTTGATTGGAAAAGAGAAATTAAGGGAAGGAAAGAAGCGTGCCAACAAACAAAAAAAAAAAGGTAGTTTTGGTATGTGAGCAAATAGTGTGAAATCTATTTGGTTCTCAGGAGAAGTGCTACAGTAAATGGTAATGCAAGTGTAACTTCTAAAACTCAATTGACAGATGCAAAACAAGAGGCAGCTCAGAAAGAGGGAGAAGAAGTCTTGCCAACTGGAATCCAGAGTCTAGAGGAGGCAGGGAGGCTCACCAACAGCAACAACAATTGCCTCAAAGGGCTAAACAAACTAGTCAATACTAGAAAACTGAACTAGACAACGTCCCTTGTCCTTATACCCTCCATCAGGGTCAAAGGAAAAAGTCATAAAAACCCAGCCGGAAAAAGAGAAACCTCAGGAAGAACCACAGAAGGAGGGATTAACTCCCTGGACGGAAAGGCCGTGCAAGAATGTGTCCAGGACAGGCACTGACAAATAGTCCATATGTACACAGTGTCAAAGAGTAATTTTAAAGATGGTCTTTAATTGTACCAGGCCAATGGAACGTTCTCAACATTAAAGATGAGTTTACAATACTGTCCACTCATATTATCATTGAGTAGCCATGCTGTATGACAGGGGGACAGTACAAACAAAAATCTTTACAGCACAAACAAATTAAACTATTTTGAGGCAATGGGGGGTGCACGGAGGTGCAACAGACAGCCAGCTACAGCTGTTCACAAGACTTCAACATTTACAGAGAAGATAAGAAAAGTACCACTTCTGCTAGTTTATTGTTTGACAGAGTTTATTGAGAGTAAACTATGTTTGACTTTTGAGTGCTGACACAGCAGTAAAAGAAAACTCCTGAGACATGGGAGAGAAGAGGGTGACTAATGTTTGACAATGGCATGTTTTATTAAGAATCAACACAATACGGGATTAGAGCTAACTTTGTATGAGCTATTATTTACCGCAATGTAGCGTTTGTCTAAAATTGCAAACGTTAGCTGAGCAGCTACATCAACAACTCACGTAGCTTTCACAAAGGCCCGAGTCTCAGCAGGATAGCGGCTTAAGTTAGTGAACTTACACTCACCTGAAGGATTATTAGGAACACCATACTAATACTGTGTTTGACCCCCTTTCACCTTCAGAACTGCCTTAATTCTACGAGGCATTGATTCAATAAGGTGCTGAAAGCATTCTTTAGAAATGTTGGCCCATATTGATAAGATAGCATCTTGCAGTTGATGTTAATTAACTTTTTTTATTATTTAAAAGAAATAATAAATAAAATAACCAGAAGGTGGCACCTCCAAGGCAGCAGCTTGATTTGAGGCCTCCTTAAACTGGATAGTTTTAAGGCATTTTTGATGATTTAGCCCAATATTTGGAGTATCTTTCTTCCTGACTGTATGCACAGATATCAGTTGATTATGATCCTTGGATGACACTCATCTGCCAGGATTTCGAATGGATTGAATACAGCCTCCATGTGTTTTATGAGGTTACTGGAGTACTTCTATGCATGGCACTTTCAGATATAGTTCTCAACTTCTAAAAGACATGAGGAGACTTGCTTTTCCACTGGCACCTGAGGTTAAAGCAGCACTCCAACAAAACAGCATCTAAAACTAAGGTCTCGGACACGGGGTAAGAGAGCTGGAAGAAGAACTGGGCGTTTCATTAAAACTGTTGTTGGTTATCGACCAGGCCAGTGTGGGACAATAGGCTATGGGGCACATTGTGGGGGAAGACAATATCCCTTTGTAAGATCTTGCTCTGCTAACCTTGTCCATGTACACATAGCTCCAATCAAGCCTAAAACAACAATGCCAGGATTTCTCCACTCTAATGTGAGATCATTAAGATATAAATCTGACGAACTGAAGAGTATTGCATCCAATAACAACACTGCAGTTGTGGCCGTATCAGAAACATGGCTCAATGTGTCTATATGGTAAATGGTAAATGGCATGCATTTATATAGCGCTTTCTTGCACCCTTCTCGGGCACCCAAAGCGCTTTACATTGTGCTTCCACACACATCCACTCCTGGGGCAGACAGAGAGGGGGGCTGCCATACACACGACGCTCAACCTTCTCTGACCACCACCACTTCTCTGATCACACACATTCATACACCAGTGCTACTGAAGGCAAGGTGGGTTAAGTGTCTTGCCCAAGGACACAACGACAGTATGAACTGTGGGGAGAGCGGGAATCGAACCTACTACCTTCGGGTTGAAGGACGGCCGCTCTACCACTGAGCCACTGCCGCCGCTATAAAAAAAAAAAAAAAAGCCTATTAGGACTATCACCTGCCGCAAACGTACACCAGACACAATGCGGCATTTAGGACTTTTAATGAACTCTATTGACTTTACCCACATTCATGATCTCACAAACACTGAAGTTAAGGTTAGTGTTTTTCAATCTATTTTAAACCAAGCGGTACCATTTAAGAGAGTTTCCTTAACCAATCAGGACATGCTCTGTATGACTTTAGAAGTAAAAAATCTGCTAAAGGACAGACAGCAGGCTTACTGTACTGGAGATGAGAATACTTACAGGCCGGCTAAGAGCAAATGTAGACAAAAAGATAAAATCTGCTAAGTATCATTACTACAAGATTGAGGTGGAGGATCTTTGCTACTCTAACTCTAGACAGTGGTTCAAGTCTATCAAAGCACTCTTGGGAATGGAGGATAGTCGAGCTTTCAGCAGTCAGAATGTGACATCCTGGCTAAACATTTTGCTTCAGTGTGGGGCCAGTCCAACTTTACACTGCCATCTGAAGAGGAAGTATTGAAAAAGCTGGCACAGAATGTAATGCCACCTCTGAGTATTGGTCAAGTCAAAGCCAGATTTCGAAATATCAACCCATCAAAGGCAGCAGGTCCTGACAGTATTCCATCCTGGCTGCTAAAAACCTTTTGTGAAGAATTGGCTCCTGTGTTGTGTGACGTTTTAATTCTTGCATCAGTTACAACATCTTTACAGCACTTTGGAAAAAGGCTCTTGTTAAAGCAATTCCCAAAAAAACAAGGCCGAGTTTCCCATCTGACTACCGCCAGATCTCTCTTGTCAGTTGTGTTGGTAAAATCTAAGAAAAGATTTTAACTGACATACTACTGCAGGATACAGCTTCTCAGATTGCCCCTACACAACACGGCTTTATGAGCTGCAGATCCACAGTCACAGCACTGATACATATTCTTCAGCAGTGGCACGAGGCACTTAACAACAGTCCTAAACTGGATGTACACTGTTTTTGTGCATTTTGGTTGTGCCTTTGACACAATCAACCACAGTCAATTGCTCAAAGTACTGGCAAACATGCAGATTCAGCGCCCTCTATGGCTCAGTTTGAAGAGCTACCTGAGTAGAGAACAAACAGTGCAGTGGGGCTCCTGCATTTCACCACCTTATGCCATTCCAGCAGGTGTCCCCTAAGGGGGGCTGTTGTCTCCTTTACTCTTTGTAATATGCATAAACAGCCTGGATGTATGTCTTCCATCTTTAATTCTCCCTGTGAAATATGCAGACAATCTGACACTGACTGAGCTACTCATGGGGACACTTCCTGGTCTCATGCAGAAGGCACTTGACTATGTGGATGTGTGGGGTCAGGACTTCTCACTGGCAGTCAATGGATCAAAAACTATGGACATGGTCATAAGTGTCAGAAGAGAGTGTAACATCCCTTGCCCCTCTCTGCCTGAAATCAGTGGCCATGTGATCCAAAGAGTCTCCACATTCAAACTTCTCGGAGTTAAAATCTTGCTTAGCCTTTGAAATTAAAACACATCCAGAACTGTTACATCATTGGTCTGAACCTGCAGTGGGTCTAGAGCAATGTTATGGAGTTTGTGAACCTCACCAGAATCTAGCTTATGCACAAGGTAAAAATGTGGCCTTTTTGATTCTTAATGACTGTTGGTGGTAGGGCAGGGCTCCTATAGACTTACTCAAAAGCCTTTGTGTGTCATATTTTTATTTCTTATTTTTTTTATTAGAGCCATCTTTTAAAAGATTTTTTCTCATTGACATATTGTGTTCAGATGTTCAGTGTTTGTGAGACTGATTTATGCCATTACCAGAGATAACTTTTGCATTTTAGATAAAAATTAGAACTACCTGACAGTTTTTGTGTCTGGACTCTGGTGTGACTCTGAACTCCAACACAAGCTATGTCAAAATATTTACAGAATTAAGTCACTTTATAAACAGTCTGGTCACAGTACAGAGAAGGCGGGGCCTAAATGACATTATGTCATAGTACAGTCATGGCTCTTTACTCTCTGTAGTAGTTGGTATGGTTGGTATGTGCTAATAAGTGTTGCAATAAAACAAAAACGAAATGGTAGAAATGACAGAGAAGGTGGCAACAGTGAAAATATTAAAAATACAAAAAAATATATTTTGTTGTGGTTGCCTTGTGGAATATTTTTTTCTGTTTTGTTTTGTTGTATCATATAGTGTTCTGATTTAAATGTTTAAAGGGCTAGGCAAAAAAAGTCTTGAATTCTGCCTACACC
>JALDNG010000931.1:0-76657 GCA_024349245.1 Neodontobutis hainanensis | reverse complement strand
CAGCCCAGCTTCCCGGCTTGGTCTTCCGTCACCGGCTCGGCACCAGGTCTCGGTTTAGCTCCGCGGTTTAACTCCAACTCTCGGTCCAGCTCCTCGGCTTGGTTCCAGTTCACGACTTCACTTCAGCCATCAGCGCAGTTCCTCCGCACGGACTACAGTCTTAGATCTCCTATCCAGCTTCCTGTCACTATCTGTACTTGAATAAAGAATCACTTACCTTCACTGTCTTGTGCGCATTTGAGTCTTCAGTCCCACATTACAACAAGAGCATGCCTGGCCTCACACTCCAAGTCTTTAGCAGTGCCACTGGGGGTGGCGCAAAAACTAAAGGAAATGTGAGAGGCTGGCATTGGGATGAACTGATTCGACAACAGCTCTTAGATGAGTCTCCAATGATGAGAATAAACTGCAACAAAAGTAAACTGTTAATGTCATTATTCTTAGATTCAAACAAATGTGATTTTAGCCAAGCAAACATACCTTTTCAATGGTAGACCTTGGGGTTACAGTTTTGTGCTGTTTCCCAGAATGACGTGACTGCTTCCAGATGTTTATTCTGCGGCGGAAACCTGTGCCTCTGGGATTTAGGGTTTCTGCATTTAGTTAAGAACCACAATATAAAAAGCTCTTTTACAAACTAACAGGTTAGCGTTAAGATATATATATTTTAATATAATTGATATTGTATAATTCATTGATGCATACCCTGTTTGGCACGGTCTCCTTCAGAAAGCCGATTGGCTCTTTCCTTTGCAGCCCGTGTTTTCTTGCTTGGCATAGGCATCTGAAAATTACAGATTGTTAGCTATAGATTTTCAATCTAAATATACATTCAAACATTGTCAGGAAAAACAACAGACAAAACGTAACCCTGTTTTTATCCAAAAACACAAGTTTAACTGATATTACATGACAAAGGAGTGGATCCTGAAATCTTGAAAAACTACTTCATGAAGTACTTTCTTAGCGGTTTCAATGAGCCATTAAAACATTACACCCACATTTACAAACAGAGATGGCCCCTATTAGGCTGCTAATCTTATAATCCAAAAACTAAATAAAATTTACCTTTACATAAAACTTAAAGGTTATTTAGCCTAACTTTCATTTGTCCTCTACACAATGCACATGGTAAATAAATGCATGCGTTTATAAGTACTTGCCATTGTCAAATTAAATGTTAGCATCAAATGTTGTATTGTACAATAGCCTTACATTATCTCACTATAATATCACTTTTAAATTCCAACGTAAGCTTTGGCATGGTTCTACTAAATACATTCATGCAAGTAGTCTCAAATAAAACAAATTGGAAAACATCTTACCTTTGGTGCAAAGGAGAACAATGTTGGAAAAAAAAAACACAACCAAAATCCTCTGCAAACTGTACAAAGACAAAAAGTAAAAAAAACAAACAACGAGAAGTGAATCTTCCTGAATCAGAAGGAGCCCTGATACTGTGAACCAGTAAAAGAAGCCACTATATCAAGGGGAACCTGCTTCTTTTAACTGTTGGCACACAGCTGCCCCCGCCCCCCTAAGTGCAAGCACAGCCCCTTCTGGGCTTGTATCAATGAGAACTGTTAGCTCATTGGCCCAATTGCCAACATCAGCTCAGGTTTGACTTTGAGATACATTTATTTTAAATGTATTTAAAATTTAAGGGTGCATTCACCAGTCCTGTTTGCTTTAATCAAATAGTTTGATTCATCAAATAGTCTGCTTTGTTTGAGGAGATGTGAATGTGCAATGGAACTCTGATCAGGATTCCTAGGCAAGTCTTATACTGTTTCATATTTTATTTTTGTGGAAAAAAAGACAGTTGCCCTACACTGGTCATAATTTTTGTGAATGTAGGCTACGTTGTGTAGTGGAAATGTACTGTTACATTGTGTGACTTAAGGAAAAAGAAAGCATTAGGTTGTCAAAACACCTATCCTTTTGACCATGTGATTGTTTATTTTTTGACTAAACTCTAAACTTTTTAAGTTTCCTCCTGGGAATTTTATAATACAGTACTCGTGTTTTAAATCAACCTGGTTAAATAAATCAATCTAAAACATTATTAGTATAATATTTAATATATAATAATTACACTTTAGATAACACTATCACTTCTCATAGGTAGAAAGTCTGTGCAAGGGAGCAAGTCCAATTTGCAAATGCATTAGACCCTAAAAGGACAGTTTTTGTGCTTCTGTTTGTTTAAGGGAAATTTCAAATAAAACACAAATATACTGACATTTATAAATGTCATGATTATCAGGAGGTGTACAGTAGCATTAGTAAATTAACATTTATAAAATGGGCCTTCCTACATGTCCTAATGGTCTATGCTTGAAACTTTTGCATACATAATGAGAGCATCACTCTCAGGTGTTGTAACTGTATGATGGCCTTTCGACTGATCACCCACACTGATGCTAATGATGACATTAAGCAGTTCAGTGGAAATTTAGTCCAAACCAAATGAAAAGGACTTTCAAAGTTATTTTGTTTATAATGTCACATGAAAAATCTTGCACAGGACAAGACAGTCTCGGTGTTCTTTTTATGTCCCTCTACACAATCTAATTGTGAATACAATTGGTATATTGTCATACACTTTTGTGGAGGACATGAAGACAAATAATTAGGCTTCAGGACTCATTTCAATTAGACTATGAGAATTAGAGCAGTTTAAAAAACATAAAATTACTGCAAAATGGTGACTGTATCACAATTCCAAAAATGTATGAATAACTTTTGTTAACACTGATATCAAGATTGAGTTGAAAAGTTTGAGGTCCTTCAGAGTGTTTGTTTGTGTTTTGGGATTTACTGAGAGCAGGCCTACATGTAAGCACCTTAAGTTCTCCGTTTCTGTACAAAACCACATTTTAACTGTAGGAGGAAGAACGAGTAGCTACGTCCTCTCTGTTAACCTTTTTAGGTTAAGCTGATCTGCACTTTTTGTGGTCGTGCGTTCCACCCAATATAGTGGATTTGCTGTTGAGGTGTGGCTGTCATAGACTTTTTTGTTTGAGCTGATGTGTCCTATGCATCTACATAGTTTTGTTTTTCTAAGTTGGAAAAAAATACTTTTCCTTTGCAAATATATTTTGGAAATAGTATTCATGTTTCAGGGGTCATTTATTTCATTAATACTTCAAATACATACATTTTTTGCCAGGCTTAAATTTTATAACTTTTTTGCTGGGTGAAATTGAGGATTATTTTGGTAAATAGAAGTGACCTATAAATCTAAAAGCTTACTAAAAGGAACACATGCATTACAACTTTGTAGAATTTCAACATACACATAACATGATCTAAATCAAATGATTCTGATGAAAGTAATATCTTTATCAGCTTTATCAGGGCATAAGAGAACTGGTTGGTTTGGACTAATAGGCCTTGCCTACAGCAATATGCAAATTCAGCTGTGTCAGACCTGGTGTGTGATTGTGCCGAAAAAAGGGGTGTGGCTACATCTGAGAAGTGTATTTAATGTGGTCATCTTCAGGTAGGCTACTTACACTTTCAACATTTACAGCGGAGGATTTTCCTAATCCAAGGCTTTCATCTTCTAGCAGAAAGGTCAGTTGTTGGAAAGACAAGCATGTATAGGTCTAGTTTGTAGCGGAAATGCTGACGTTCTCATTTGTTTTTTAGAAAGTGGCGTATCCAATTACATCTCCTTCGAAGATGCAACAGGTAGACTCCGAAGAAGGCCGCCAGCTCTGTGCTCAGTTGCAACTTTTAGCTGTAAGTCTCCTTCTATTGCTTTGTATCATTACAACATTAAATTTATCATGTATTGCATGTATACAGTTGCTTTTGCAAGCTCATTAACACTACGTCGATGTATTGTATGAACAATGTATCTGTGCCTATAAAATGTTTTTTTTGTTGTTGGTTTTTATTACAGTATCAAGCCTTGGATGAGAGTTTACCGAGAGGCATACTCCATGAAAACATACTGCAGTATTCAAGTGATGAGTGTAGCAGAGCGACTAGGAACCACGGAAAGACAGAAAAAAGCTTTGCAAGCACAATTGGACTTTTTCAAATAACGAGCGTGATTCTTGGATGTGAAAAGCAAAAGAAATGAAAGAACGCCTAAACATGTATGAAGGGGAATGGGACGGCCTTGGTAGGTATAAGGTATAAGTTACTTATAGTTATGTAAACCTGTAAGTACCTATAAAGTACATTTCTGAAATCTTACTTTATAGACGTTCCTGACCCCTGACCTCAACAAGGTGAAGAGACGGGCTAGACGTTGCAAGGCTTAACTTGAAGGCCAACGTGCACTATTTTTGCAGTATTGTTTTTTGTACTTTCATTTTTTTAGATGTGAATATTTTAAGTTAGATGTTTAATTACTTTGTAGCCTTCAATACTTGTAAAAAAAATAAAA
Source organism: Neodontobutis hainanensis (assembly GCA_024349245.1). NCBI lineage: Eukaryota > Metazoa > Chordata > Actinopteri > Gobiiformes > Odontobutidae > Neodontobutis > Neodontobutis hainanensis. Next base: position 72,255 of record JALDNG010000931.1, on the reverse strand, counting down.
AACCTAATGTCATACCAAACAATATCAGCTTATAATAATAATAATAATAATAATTTAATGTACAATTACGATATAAATTAATTAACATTTTTAATGTTTTTCAACGTTGTAAAAATGTTTATTAAAAATATTTAATTACAACATCTCTGAAAATAAACTGCGTTTCTGCCAGATCGGTGTTCTGCTGAAAAACAAAGCCACGAATGGAGCGAAATTGATAGCCTCCCAACTATTGAAAAACTTGTGTTTCAAACAGGGAATGCTCTGACAGTTATAGTAACATGAAGAAATATGCATATGGAGTATTATCTATCTTTGGATCAACTTACCTGTGCGAGCAGATATCTCAAACATGAACTACATAAAATACCGCACGCGCCTTACAGATTAAAGTTACATCTTACATGCTCGATGTTGAGAAGCTGTCCAGTGATGTCCGAAAGCAGAAGTCACATTAAACGGGTAAGAACACAATCCAGTCACATATTGTAACAAAGTGGCTTTTTTTATAAAGTGATTTGTCAGTATATATTTGGAATGACACATAGGGAAATTCAGGTTCGAGGATGGCTGCATTATTGTGCTTCAAAACAGAAGAGGATGATGCTGCATCTTACCCTTACACTGAGTTACTTAGCATTTTCAGAAAACTATAGAGAAGAAGGCTATGCACAGAATTTGAACTGTATCAGTTTTGTCACGGGCAGGACTGAGCTGTTTTAGAGTAGTCATGTGTTGTGTCATTCTCTTTGAGATGCGCTGCAGGGAAAATAAACATTTAATCATGAATGCTCACTATATAGCCTGCTTATCATTTTGATACTAAGGGGGTAATGTAGACGATTACATTACCGTCATTATAAGGCTTATATAAAAGGCATTTAATTATTTTGCGCCTCCAGACAGATTTTTCTCTTTTTTTAAAAGAGAGCCTGTTTTTTGTGAGTCTGCTCCAAAAGGACATGTCCACAGTACTTTCAATAATTCTGGTGTCTAAATGAAGGGGGTACTTTGAATGTGTAAAGTTTCAGTTTCAGAATAAATCAAAATGTAACAGCAAAATAACCCAAAAACATCTCATAATATCCCTTTTAGAAATTACAGCCACACATGTCAACATTACCTGCACCAAATATAATTGTTCTAATGTGAAACAAACCAAAACTATTAAGATTTGAGTATGAAATGGTCAGGCAGAGTCTCCATTAAAGAATAGGGCGGAATTTGCATATTTTGGTATCACCTGTTTTTGCTGCTGTTTGGTCTGTGTTTGAAAAAATAAAATAAAAATGTTAATGGCTTATTTCTTGCTGAGACTCAGATGTGCTGCTTTGCCAAACTTTTCTGAGTTTCCGAATCCCTGGGAGGCTCTCGGGTTTAAAGGACGTGTTTTCTAAGACAGTTTACGTCAATTCAAAATGGCTGCCTTCCTGTGTGTGATGGGCTGTAGTCACCTTTGGCTTTTGTGTTCATAAGCCCATGCTGGATGTGTGTACCAAGTTTCATTTGCCAGGGCATTAATAGTTTGTTATAGAAAAACAAGTTATGTCCAGAGCCTCGATCATAACATTATAACAATGTAAACAATATAAATGTCTGTAGAACCTTGTAGCCGCGGTGAGGGTCAGAGTTGGGTCCTGGTGGTGCTAAAAGTTGTGACACACTTAAAGAGTATAATAGATAAATAATGTCAGATCTGATGTGCGTTTGGTAGGTTTATTGCAGATTAAATACTACAGCGCAGCAGGTAGATGATGGACATGAACCAGAATGCATAAAAAGATAAATATATAATCTCAGCCGGTCTCTTTGCTGTTGGCTTTGCGGTCAAAAATAAATAATTGCGGCTACCCGTAGCCTACCTAACTCTCAACCATCTGGCTTCCCGAAAGAGCACACCTTCACAGACCCACGTGCCAGCGCTCCCGTGACTTCCGCCACAGTGCACCCATGTCCTGTCTCCTACAGTCCATTTTGTGTTTTCATTAGTCGGAGCATGCGAGTGTTGTTCCCACTGTTCGGTCATATTGCGAGACGTGTCTTTATTGTGTTTAGTTTAAGACGGCTCAGTGTGTCTGAGTGAATGACGGTGAGCGCGTGTGCGAGGAGGGTGCGTCTGTCTCCCCGGTGTCAGTCCCCGCGGAGCAGCAGATGAGTGTGGTGCGAGAGATGTACAGTGACCAGTGCAGTTGGATATGCGTTTTTTTTTTTTTCTTTTCTTGATTCTGAGGCACTACAGATGAAAAATTTTATTTGCGTTCTTCTCGCACTAAATGAATGAGAGTTGGCATATCTACTTTTAACAAACTTGACTCATCGCACTCCTCCTGCCACGCTTTTCCTACAAGAATTGTATACAGTCCTGCTCACCATTATTGGCACCTCTTCATGTTTTGCATAACTGAGTGAATGTCTTCAGAAATAAATGGAAATGTACCAAATTTATATCAGCAGGATCCTTTAATTGGAGGTCCAAAGTAATTTAACAAAGACAATTGTTATTTCAACATAGATATTGTAATTATAAAGGAAAAAACAGAAAACCAGCATGTGCACTAATATTGGCACCCCTCCTTAATATTTGGTTGCACACCCTTTGGCAGTGATGACAGCCTCCAAACGTTTCTTATATCCATCGATAAGCTTCTTGCACTTCTCGGGTGGCATTTTCTCCCACACTTCCTTTGCAATATGCTCAAGCTCTTGAACATTTGCAGGGTTCCTTTCTCCAATGGCAGTTTTCAGCTCCCCCCAAAGATTTTCAATTGGATTGAGATCAGGACTCATTGCTGGCCATTTTAAAACGGTAAATTTTTTCCCTTTCAACCATTCCTGCATGCTTTTGGAGGTGTGCTTTGGGTCTTTATCTTGCTGGAGGACCCATGATCTTCGCCTCAAACCAAGTTTCCTTACACTGGGCAAGACATTTTGCTCTAGAATTGCTTGATAATCTTCTGATTTCATGATGCCTTTGATACGGTCAAGGCCTCCAGTACCAGATGCAGCAAAGTATTATGGATCCTCCACCGTGCTTGACTGTTGGTATGGTGTTCTTTTCCTTAAATTCTTCATTGCACCGTCTGTAAACATACTGTTTGTGTGCAGGACCAAAAAGCTCCACTTTGGTTTCATCTGTCCATAAAACATTGTCCCAGAAGGCTTGAGGTTTGTCCAGGTTCTCTTTCGCGAAGATCAATCGTTCCTTTTTATGCCTTTTCTTTAGCAATTGGGTCTTCCTTGGCCTCCGCCCATAAAGCCCTGCTTTGTTTAGTGTGCGGCGTATGGTACTTGTTGAAACGGTTACACCAGACTGCTCCAGGTTGGTCTTCAGGTCTTTAGATGTTTGACGGGCTGTTTTTTCCACCATTCGTACCAACCTTTGAAGACTCATGTCATCACTTTTTCTCTTCCCCCCACGTCCAGGGAGGTTCTTGACAGTTCCATGCCTGGAAAACTTTTTAACCACATTACGCACTGTTGAAACAGGGATGCCAAGGTCTTTGGAGATGGCCTTATACCCTTTGGAGGTCTTGTGCTTGTCCTCAGACAGCTCCTTTGTCTTTACCATTGTAGGGAAGATATAGTGAATATAGTCTTATTAACTAATTAATAAGAATATTAATTATGAAAAATAATAATTAATATTTTGTTTATCAAAATATTAATTTCTTTCAGGGCACCACCCTAGTTTTAACAGTTCTAAGGAAACTGGTCAGTATGGTCTCATTAATCTAGGAGAAGCAACTTGGCAGCAGAAGCCTACAGAACTGTGTAAGTGTATTTGATTCTTGTCATTTTTGAGCTTAGTGCCGTGTTATTGCTGAGAAAACCGCTCTGTGCATTACTACGACTTTGTCACGTGGTGCACCGGCGTTCACTCTCACCTGCTCGCCGCCTGGTTTCGTTTGAGTTGTTTACGGTCTTTTGGAGGCGTGACCTGCTGAATTCAATTCTTGAATCAGACAGGTATTTAAGTGTGAACCACCGCTGCAGCGGACGCAGCAGCAATCATCGCGTGAAGACCTAAGAGAGTAAAGACCATCGACTCTACCTGCACTCGACTCCACCGAGCAGGGCACTTGAGTATTGCACTTTTTGTACCAATTGTTTGCACTTAAAACTTACTATGTATACTTTACTCTCTATTTGTCTATTGTCTTTTCTGCTCCTCTTCAATGTGTTTTCAAATTCCTACTGTCATTTCAACACAGACATTTTCATCTGTTTTACGCAAAAGGAGATGCAACCATAACAATCTGCATGTTATATCACCGTCCATAACTGCCTCTTCTACTTTCTCAATAGGCTTGTGGAACTGCCAGTCTGCTGTGAACAAGGCTGATTTCATTACCGCTTTTGTTCAACATTCTGGTCTTTCAGTTGTTGCACTTACAGAAACATGGATCAAACCAGAGGACTCTGCCACTCTCGCTGCCCTCTCCCATAATCACACTTTCTCCCACAGTCCTCGCCTCACAAGAAGAGGTGGAGGGACCGGATTACTTATACCTACTGACTGGAAGTTCAAACAGCTAGCACCCTTGTGTGACGACAGCTCCTTCGAGTTCCATGCTGTTACCATCACCCACCCTGTTAAAAGTTACTTTGTAGTTATCTATCGACCCCCAGGTCAGCTTGGACATTTCTTGGAGGAGTTGGACGTGCTTCTTTCATCCTTCCCTGAGGATGGTACTCCTCTGGTGGTATTAGGAGACTTCAACATCCACCTTGAAAAGCCACAGGCTGCTAACTTCAATAACCTGACTGCATCATTTGACCACAAGCGGGTCTCCACATCAGCAACTCACAAGTCTGGTAACCAACTAGATCTCATCTACATAAGGTCCTGTTCCACTCAACACACTGAGGTTACGCCACTGCACACCTCTGATCATTTCTTTGTAACTCTCGACCTCAATCTAACTTCTCCAGACACTGCTTTACCCCTGGTCACTTTCCGACGCAACCTGCGTTCACTCAGTCCCCCCCGCTTTTCCTCTGCCGTCTCTTCTGATCTCAAAAGATCTCACTGACCTCTCTATCTACCAGTCTCTCCTTTCTAATTTCTCTGCCAAGGTCACCTCTGCAAAAACTGTCTACCATTCTAAGTTAATCAACTCACCTGACTCACGCACTCTCTTTAAAACCTTCTCTGCCCTCCTTTGTCCGCCATCTCCCCCTCCTTCATCAGAGTTAACAGCTGACGATTTTGCATCTTTCTTTGTAAAGAAAACAACCACCATCAGCAGTCAGTTTTCTGCGCCAGCACCTGTTGAACTCTTTCACAACCCTGATACGTGTTTGCTCCCCTCTTTTTCTCCTCTAACTGAAGCAGACGTTTCCAAGGTCATTAGTTCTAACCACCCTACCTCCTGCCCACTGGATCCCATCCCCACACATCTCCTTCAGGCCATCTCTCCATCTGTTGTGCCTGCTCTAACCCACATCATCAACTCATCTCTCTCCACTGGGTCATTCCCCACAGCTTTCAAAGAGGCCTGTATCACACCACTACTTAACACACTTTAAACCCTACACTGTTAGAAAACTACAGACTGGTTTCCCTCCTTCCCTTTACTGCCAAAGCTCTGGAGCGAGTTGTGTTTAACCAGCTCTCCTCCTTTCTCACACGGAACAACCTCCTGGACCAGAACCAGTCTGGGTTCAAGAGCGGACATTCCAACGAAACTGCACTGCTCTCAGTCATCGAAGCCCTGAGACTGGCAAAGGCAACATCCAAGTCATCTGTACTCATCTTACTGGATCTGTCTGCTGCCTTTGACACTGTTAATCATCACATCCTCTTGTCTTCTCTCAATGCGATGGGTGTCTCTGGAATGGCGTTACAATGGTTCAAGTCTTACCTCTCGGGTAGGTCATTCAGAGTATCCTGGAGAGATGAGGTCTCTGAGTCCCAACATCTTAATACAGGGGTGCCACAGGGCTCAGAGCTTGGACCGCTACTCTTTTCCATTTACATGACATCTCTTGGCTCTGTCATTCAGAAGCATGGCTTTTCCTATCACTGCTGCAGATGACACTCAACTCCACTTGTCATTTCAACCTGATGATCCGACGGTCTCTGCTCGTGTCTTGGCGTGCCTGAGTGACATCTCACTTTGGATGAAGGACCATCACCTGCAGCTGAACCTTGGAAAAACAGAACTGCTAGTGATTCCGGCCAACCCAAAGACCCGCCACAACTTCTTAATTCAACTACGCTCATCAACCATTACACCGTCCAGCACTGCCAGAAATCTGGGAGTGGTAATAGATGATCAACTAAACTTCACAAGTCATGTTGCCAGCACCACCAGGTCCTGTAGATTCATCCTCTACAACATTAGGAAAATTAGACCTTTCCTATCAGAGCACTCTACGCAAATCCTAGTTCAGGCTCTTGTCTTGTCCAAACTAGATTATTGCAATGCTCTTCTGGCTGGACTCCCTGCCTGCACAACCAAACCTCTGCAGCTCATCCAGAATGCAGCAGCAAGAGTGGTCTTTAAAGAACCGAAGAGAGCGCACGTAACTCCTCTCATTAGTTTACACTGGCTCCATGTTGACACCCGCATTAAGTTCAAAGCTATGCTCTTGGCCTACAAGACCGCCACTGGCTCCGCCCCTTCATATCTTCACTCACTGATACAGACCTATGTTCCTACCAGATCCCTGCGCTCTGCAAATGAACAACGTCTGGTGGTACCATCCCAAAAAGGAAAGAAATCACTCTTACGTACTTTCTCTATTTCTGTTCCACATTGGTGGAATGATCTACCTGCTGCTACAAGATCAGCAGATTCTGTAGCTATCTTTAAAAAACGCTTGAAAACATATCTCTTTTGTCAACACCTGACTGACAAACACTGAATTCTTAACTTCCTTTCTATCAATTCCTTCTTTTAATTAAAAAAAAAAAATCTTTCCTATCCTTAGCTTTGTATGCTGTGCTAGGTTTTTAACTGACTAGTTTTTTTGTGCACTTGTGCTTTTTGTTACCTTGTGTTGTTGAAATTGCTTCCATTGTTTTCCTCACTTGTAAGTCGCTTTGGATAAAAGCATCTGCTAAATGACTAAATGTAAATGTAATCCTAGAGGAAGTGAATTCTCACTCGTTTTCGATACAAGTATAAATTAAACAATGAAACAAGACATGTCTTTATGGGGTTTTATTAAAGATTATGCAAGGTTAAAATATGAACGACAGGGGAAATGACACAAAGGAATAATTGGGGGCAAATGATGAGGGTAATTAACACAAACAATGATAGAACATAGAACAAGGTTTTACTTGTTAGAATCTTTGGTGGAGTAAAGTGAGTTTAATAATTGTTTTATGCGATTTATTCGGAGTGCTTACGGAGGGAAAAGGGAAAGGTTAAACGGCTTAACTAAAAGGTAACTATTGACGGCTATTTGATGATCGTAAAGGGGAGAGAGATGCTGTTGGACTTAATCACAATACACAGGTTTTTTTTTATAACGCCAAACTTTCTTGTGTCACGTGCTCAACTCACTCTTTATCCGGTGATTTGGTACCAGCGGTGCGGGCTAGTGATGGGAAGATCGGATCATTTTACTGACTCAGTTCTTTAAGTCTCGTTCAGCAAAATGAACAAATCTTTTTTCAAGTCATTTCGTTCATTTCAGCAAAATCTAATTAAAATATTACATGTTAATTTTTTCTACACATTTAGTACTTTTGGAATAATAACAATAAGCTAATGCAGCCATGGCCAAACTTTGAAAAATAAATTATAAATGCATTGCAGCTCGCTTCAGGCAGAGAGTTCCACTCACCTCTTAATCCAAATCGTTTTTTCTTTTGTCACTTCATATTTAGCTAATCACGTCTGTTCCCTGGAAAGTTTAGTTCACCTCTCGTGTCTTTGAGCCGTTAGTTCTGTCAACATGTCCGGTCTGGGCCGTGACAGCCTCATGTAGCTGTTAGCTAGCTGTAGCTAATACATCCGTCCGTCCGGAAACAGAAAGGAGTCGTTCATCCCCCGAGTCTTTGAGTCGTTCATCCCCCGAGTCTCTGAGTCGTTCATTCTAGTCCCCGTAGGCTGAATGCAGAAACAGAAGGATTCGTTCATTTCTTGACTCAGTCTTCGGGTCTGAGTCTCGTTCTTTTGTCACGCATTGGATACAGAAATAAGTTGATACAAACAAATATTTCACATAACTGTATAGACAAACGCAAATTATATATATTTTTTATTTTTTTATTCTTAAAGTTACGTGATGCGTTTCTGGCCTCAAATTGTATTTTTATATTTTTCTTATCCGGGGAAATCACTGATAAAGCAAAGATTGACACTTTACAGTGGATTCTAATCTTAGGTAAATACCATAGCCATATCATCACAGTCATATTATACAAATATGGGAAATATATTTACTTAGGACTATTTTGAATCAGCTGTATTTTTAATTCTAATTATATATTATACTGTTATTGTTAAGTCCATGGATTTTTTTCCTTAGTGTTTTTACTAAATAAAAAACAGGAACTGTGGAGTTATGTATGTTGGATTCATGCATACTATTGAGTTACTAGGATGTTTTAGTCCATAAATCACCTACAAAGTTTAAAGGTTGTTTTTTTTTTTTACTGAAAAGTCACATCTAAGTACATCACAATAAGACTTTAATATGCAGTTATGTAACCAAATTGAATTTGTATTGTTTATTCCACACTGTAACAATGAAATGCAAAATAAATGAAAATTAAAAGGACATTATAAAGCCAAAGTGCTTAATAACCATAAATATACTTAAATTACAACACAAAGCCTAAAAACTAAAAAATATTGCACAAAAAGCTAAGCTTTTCAAATAATAAAAATAACACACTGTAGCTATATTGTTAGGGCCTGTTTTAAGGCAGGTTTGCATTCAAAAAAACAAGCTCCCGGACCTTGGACGGACTCAGTCTGTTTCTTCTGTCTGAGATAATCTGCCCAGTCTTGGAAAAAAACTCTTTCAGACGGCACAGATGTGGCCACAATACAAAGTCTAGCCTTCATGACCTCAGAAAGACTTTTGTATACAGGTAAACATCTCTTCCACCATGTCAGAGGGTCTGATGTGCGGGGTAGGAGTGGCTCCGCAAGTCAACCCAAAACATGGCATTTGAACAGGAAGTTGCACCAGGATCTGGAGGATTCTCCTCTTCACTCTGATTTGAGTAAATAGCTGCTGCAGCTGCTGTAAGTCTCTTTACTGTATCTTCTGCTGCCTGGTGATTGACAAAAGCTTGCTTTTTGAACCTGGGATCCAGGCAAGGAAAAAATGTTTAGATAATGTACACTTAACCAAGCTAATATTACACATTTCTCTGTTAAAAATAAGACCTATATGAAACCTATATAATCTATAACCTATATGAAAAAACAAAGAAATATAGAAATTTAAATGTGTTTTAATATGAATGATAATGAAAAATAAAAAACACTTACTTTTCTGCACTTACTTCAGTAGTGACCTCTTCAAAGGGATGAATAATCTTGACAATTTCTTTGGCAATTTCCCATTCCTCTGATGACAAAGTTGGCATTGATGCATTAGTGAGAGCCAGGGTAGAGACGATTGGTTCTCTGATTTCTATAAATCGTTTTAACATGTAAAATGTTGAATTCCACCTTGTGGCTACATCCTGTTTTAAGCGCAGCTGCTCTAGACCCATCTGCTTTTGTGTGGCCTTCAACTTATCTGAAGCAACTGTGCTTCTATGGAAGAACTCAACTATTGTCTTCACCTTCTGTACTAAAGGTTGGAGCTCCTTCAGTGCAACTCTGACAATAAGGTTCAGTAAATGAGCAAAACAAGGGATATGATCCCAGTGAAGGTGGTCTCTCAGGGCTGAAACAATGTTGCTAGCATTGTCTGTGACACAAGCAACAATTTTGGCATCCACACTCCATTCTTTTGCAACCCTGCTAAGCTCACTTGCCAGGTGAGCAGCAGTGTGTCTGTCTGTTAGGACAAAGCAGTCCAGGAGATATGAGGTCATCTTAAAATCCTCTATAAAATGGCATGTCACAGCCATGTAACTTGTGGTAGTCACAGAGGTCCAGCAGTCTGTTGTGAGACATACAGCCGATGCACTCTTAATTTTGTCCATTATGTCAGCTCTTAACTTGTCGTAGAGCCTAGGCATTACAGTTTTTGAAAGTGTTTTTCTGCTAGGCAAGCTGTATGATAGGTCTAGAAGATGTGAATATGCCTTAAAGCCCTTATCCTCCACAACAGAAAACGGCTGAAAATCACAGGCAATCATTTTGACCAGAGCCTCATCTAGTTTGCTTTGTCTTAATGGATCCATTGGTCGTGTGATGAAACTGCCCATGGAGGTTTGCTGTTGTGGCCTCCTTGGCCTAACTGCTCCTTGAATAGTGGTGGGAGCTGCTGGTATACTGGATGCTGTAAATGTAGTCAATGTGTCAGCCAAAGTAGTGGAATATCCTGAAGAGGTGCTGGCGGTCAAAACTGCTCCAGCTGCTCCAGGGCCACCATCATCACTCTCTGTTCTAACTTGTGCTAACAGCACAGTTGGATGTGAGGTTTTAAGGTGTCTCCTCAGCTTCATCAGAAGCTAGTGTTTTCCGCTTTGCCGAATCTTTTGTAAGAGACGCAAAAAGGGCGTGTTTACACAAGCGTGGTCAAAAGGTGCGTTTACGAAAGTTTGGTATTTGGAGATAAACTTCTCTTCGTTCCACCAAATAAGCAACTTAAACACATTTTAAAACCATATTGCTTCTGCATTGTATCATAAGTGCATGGGAAATGTCTTTACAAATCTTTAGAGACTAAAACACATATTACATTATTCGTTGCTTGACCTGAAAACAGAATAATTAATTTTATTACACAGCCAGCTGTAAAGATGATGAAGAAAGGATTCTTTTATATGGTTATCACTCTGGAGCCTGTAATGAACAACATGAAGTTGACACATTCAATATGATAGTCTTTAATATACACTTAAAATGGACCAGAACAAAGAATTGTCTTTAGTTTCAAAGCAGAGTCATTACTCTTCTCAGCCAAAGGAGGGCAATGTTCAATCATTTTTAGAATCCTGAAACAAAAGGCATTCCTTTCTGTTGAGTTGAGAGTCTTATCGCAGCAATATATATCACACGAGATTACCGTGTCAGCTTTTGGTTCTAGCCGGCCCGGTCTCCATGAAGATAGCACCTACATGGTCCTTTGAAGTATTGCAAAATAGAGTCGTTAATTTAATTTCACTCCTTCGTGACCTCCTTAAAGCAACAAAAACACATCTGGAGAGAATTAACAAGATGTGAATTGAATCTCCTTGTCTGTCCTTTCCCTGAATAAACAAAGGAAAGAGTCTTTAAAAGGTTCAGCGTTATAAATTCGTGATAACTCTGAAGGGTAATGGTATCGGGTGGTACTGAGAGACATCACTACACCATTGTCACACATGAAGAGGGAATAACAGGTGGCTTTTTATAAAACCAAAATGTTCATTTATTGGTCAATTCGGGTCACATGGGTGGAGGCAATTGATCACAGGTGATCCTCGTTTGAGATCAACAGGTGAGCCAAATATGGGTTCCATACTGATTTGCAGCAAAGGGTGCCAATACCACTGACAAGGCAAGCATTATGGTTTTCTCTGTTTTCTTCATAATGTTAATCTTTTTAAATGTTATTTATCATTTACTGTTTTGTGTCAAACACAAGCTATCTGTAGTAATACGTTGGTTAATTTGATACATTTCCGTCAGTAGATATTCAACAATATGTACATAAACTTCACGGGTGCCAATAATGGTGAGCAGGACTGTACATTACCCTAGTTTAAACGTGCTTTATGCAGCATATACACTTTTTTTTTAATTTAGGAGTTAATTGAAAACAATTGAGAATCTAATTTCAGCTGTATTTTTCAAATTTTTAAACATGCATGCAATTGCCAAATACCACATATCTACCATCTCAATTAATTGCTATATTAAATAAAATAAACCTCCCAATAACTTTGCTTTTCCAAATGTCTCTTGCCCTTTTATTAAAGTGAAGTTCATTGTTAATGTCTTAAAAATAACAATTCACATTTTATTCATTACAGATCACCAAACTGGAGGCCATGGTTTACTCGATGGACATCTCAAACACAGTCACCATCAGAGACAACGACTGAACTAAAGACCTGCTGCCTAGCTGACCAAACTGGCACAATCGTGCTGTTGTTGTGGGGTTCACAGATCAACATGGTTGATGTTCACAAGGTGTACATGTTCACCAATTTATCCACCAGACACTTCGTAGACAAAATAACACTCACAACTACACGATCAACACACAACACCCATTCACAAAAAAAGCAGACCACCATTGAGGTAACTGAGATTCCATTTCCGCACAAGCCTCCCAGAGAAACTACATCGCTTACCATAGCAGAGATAAAATCCATAAACTCCAAGCAATTGGTAAGTACAATGTCAATTACAATTACCAATTCACAAAATAAAAAAAAAAATAAAAAATTGCAACGCCTACTACCACTGATGATACACAAACTCATGAACCCACACTGCACACAAGAACAGCAGACATAACAACAAAAACCTAAGCACTATGGACAGTCAGGACATTGAGTACTTCCTTTTAAACAGTCCACTCACGTTCACAAACACTAAGCAGATAATAGATCAGAAGCACTACGTCCAGCTGATAGATGCCAGATCGTAACACTAACTACAGTTAGTAGAACGTCTAGCAATAGAATTTCTTGTTATACTTGTTATTCTTGTCTGTTTTAGATCCATCCAGTCCAGCTGTCAGTTCCGTTCCTGTCCAGCCTCTGTCTTCTCCTGGTATCCCTCACCATCCACGAAGAACAAGTTATTTATTCAATAAATCGGTTTTGAGTTGTTTACACGGTCTCTGTGTTTGGGTTCTTCGCCCGTACATAACACCTACTTGATTATAAACAATGCATAAGTATAACCCATAAACACATAACCTAGACTCATAATGCATAAATTAATTACTATTTAGGTATACATAAATAAAATGCATATTATCAAAAATATTACACCACAACACCTGTTCAGTTTCTCATTAGTGCAAGAATCTAATCAACCAATCACACGGCAGTTGCTTCAGTGCATTTAGGGGTGTGGTCCTGGTCAAGACAATCTCCTGAACTGAATGTCAGAATGGAAAAGAAAGGTGATTTACGCAAGTTTGAGCGTGGCATGGTTGTTGGTGCCAGATGGGCGGTCTGAGTATTTCACAATCTGCTCAGTTACTGGGATTTTCACGCACAACCATTTCTAGGGTTTACAAAGAATGGTGTGAAAAGGGAAAAACATCCAGTATGTGGCAGTCCTGTGGGCAAAAATGCCTTGTTGATGCTAGTGTGGTGTAATATTTCTATGTGAAGGGTATGTTTTTGTGTGCTTAGGGTATTATTCACTTTTGGGGGGTTTATGTTACTTATCTTCGGATTTATAGTTATGCATGGATGAGAATATGTTATGATGACACAGCTAGGATCATGGGAAGGAAAAAGAGAAAACATGATGTCAGAAATGTATGGTATAAATCATGATAAGGTGGTTGTGCAAACACATACAGGGAAAATTTACTGGACAGGACAGAGAGTCTTTGTCTGGAGAAACCAGGTTTCAAAGGAAGAAGAGGCCGATGAGGAGGGGTCCTCAAAGCCCTAACGAAATAGACATAAATAAACTGTCATGTGAAAACTGTATAAAAGCTTGGGTCTACTGTACAAGAGTTAGTAGAGTTGGTGTCTACTCGGGTCGTTTATTGTGTGACTCTATGGCGTTGAAATGTTGGTGCGTTCATGACTTATTCCATCCGATTGTGCCAAAGACTGAGAGGTCAGTTTTTGGACACAACATTTGGCGGAGCCACAGCCAGGAGTGGATCTGAGTAAGAGTGGTTCTTTTTCTGTTTGACCACCCAGAGGAAGCATCCCAGGCACAGAGACCAGAGAGGGATTTGATTATTAATTATGGTCAGATGTCGGGGTGCAGCTTAGGGGGGTAACAGAGACCGCTTAAAAAACTCTCCTCAAAAGAACTTGGGAAAGAAGTAAAGAGCCATAAAAGTGTCAGGGGTTGAGGACCTTATTAGGGCTAATAAAAAGACACGTGTGTGGAAACAGAGAGAGACACACTGGTGCAGTTTAAAGAAAAGGGTTAGAATTAATTTCTATCCAGTGGATATATGCTAAAAAGGACGTGAAATAGGCTACAACATCACAAAAACGTTGCTTATACTCCAAGGAAAAAATTAAAAAAAGTATTTCTATCCAGAGGTATAATCTAAATATGGTGTAAACTTAAACTCTAGGAGGAATTTAGCGCGCAAACGGAAAATTGCGAGGAACTAAAGGCTATTTCTATCCACAGATTATAGTAAAAAAAAACACCAGTTGTATCCTCCGGAGGAAATTTAGGTAAAAGTAGAAACGGTCTAATTTTTCTAGCGGATGAATACAGAGAGACGTTTAACAGAACCTGGCCGAGAGCGCAGGTGTCTGAACGGGAACGAGGCCGAGTGGAAGACAGGGTTCCCTTTCGAGGTAACTCGACACTGCGTCGGGAAACCGACACTATGGGGGGAACGCCCTCAGCGTGACGGCTCTGAAATATGAATGAAACTAGACCAATCCTGATTGGTGCAACGTCGTGCCGGCGTACCCGGAAGTATAAAAGGGGCGCCGGCTCACCACGGCGCTAGTTTTTCGCTCTTCAGACAATTGCTGGAAGTGTGTTGTAGAGACAAAATAGACAGTAATCCTTTGAGAATGGCGAGTCAGAAGTTCAGACCGTGTGTGTACCCCTGCCCTAGATACATTACGGGTGGGAACACGCATGAATTATGTGTGATCTGCTTGGGAGTGCAGCACGCACAGTCAGCCTTAGATCCTGGGGATCGCAGCTGGAGCTCGTTGATGAGATTGGGAATGCCGAGGCATGGTCTCAATCATCATTAGACAGCTCTGGCGCCCTTCCTCCCCGTGCAGAAGCCCTCAATGAGGCTTCTTCTGCACGAGGAGAGGGTCCGGTGCCTGAGCTGTCCACGTCTGAGGACGTGGACGTGCTTAGCATCGAGGCGGGCGACGTGGAGGCTTACTCGCCGCCTCACGCGCCCGCTTACGAGGGAATTATTGAGGTGGTGACTTGGGCGGTGGCCAGACTGAACATTAGCTGGCCCCCAGAAAAGCAGGAAGCGACAGTTGGAGAAAGTAGACTGGATGAGCGCTTCCTGCAGCGTAGATCAAAGCGCCTGCAGCAGCGGGATTTGCCATTTTTTCCGGACTTACACATCGAGTTGCGTAAGTCTTGGAATAAACCTCACTCCTCCCGACTCTCTAGTCCAATGCTGCTGAATTACAGTAATATAAATGGGTCGGGGGAAAATGGCTATGGTAGGATGCCGAGGGTAGAGGAGGCTTTAGCATATTACCTCTCTCCCGCTGCGGCGTCCTCCCTGAAAACCCCGGTGCTGCCCACTAAACCGTGTAGACACACGATGGGCTTATTGCAAGCATACCAGGCCGACTTATTAAAGGACTGGGATGAAGGCGGGGTATCACACCTGAGGGGGTGGCGGAACTCCGCAGAGCGACAGATTTATCCCTCCGCATTACTAAGGAGACGGCCCGCGCTGTGGGCCACTCCATGGCAGCCATGGTGTCACAGAGAGGCATCTGTGGTTAAATCTGTCGGGCATCAAGGAGGGGGACAAGTCCTTCCTTCTTGATGCTCCTCTCTCGCCCTCTGGCCTGTTTGGTGACGCCGTTAATACGGTCGTCGACAGGCACCAGGAGACGGAGAGGCAGGCTGCGGCATTTCGGCAGTTCATCCCCCGCCGATCCAGACCTACAGGGGCTGGTCCTAAAACCGGCCAGCCCCAGCCGTCATCGAGAGCTGAGTACCGTCAGGTACAAAAGCAGAGCGTCTCCTCTAGAGCCCCTCCCCAGGGAGCTTGGCAACAGAGGAGGCGTTTTCGTAATACAACGGCTCAGCAGAAGGGCGACCTGCGGGCCGTCCTTCAGGCTAAAAAAGAAGGGGGGAAGCGGTCCTAGCAGGACTATGACCTCTGAGAGAAGAAAGAGTAAAAAGGGCTGTTCCCCCCGGGGAGAAGCGGCTGAGGCCGTCCTCTCCGTGGATGATACAGACATGGCCGAGGCTGCGTCTATATGCATTTCCCCCGATAGCTCTGCTCCCGGGAGTTCTGGAGAGGGTCCGGCAGGAGGGGATCAGTCTACTTCTAGTAGACCCATATTGGCCGACCCGAGTTTGGTTCTCAGACATCATAGCACTGCTGACAGGTCCCCCGTGGCAGATCCCTTTGAGGAGGGATCTACTGTCACAGGCAGGGGGCATAATACTGCACCCCCAGCCAGAGAGGTGGAAGCTTTGGGTCTGGCCCCTGAGGGGGTTCAGTACCTAGAGGAAGGCCTATCGGCAGAGGTAGTAGAGACCATACTCAGTTCCAGAGCTCCTTCCACGAGGAGGCTGTACCGCTTAAAATGGAATGTGTTTTCCACTTGGTGCGGGGAGCGTGCTGGAGTGCTGGAGTTCCTTCAAGAACGTTTCAAGAACGTTTCAAGGCAGGGCGTACCCCGTCCACAATTAAGGTGTACGTGGCGGCCATTGCTGCATTTCACGCTCCGACAAATGAGGGGCCTCTAGGGAGGCACCCTTTAGTGGTACGCTTCCTCCGTGGTACCAGGACGAAGAGACCTGCGACTCGCTCCAGGGTCCCAACGTGGGACTTAGCGGTGGTACTGGAAGGGTTGGCTGAGGCCCCCTTCGAACCACTAGAATTAGCGACAGATCGAGTTCTGTCGCTCAAAGTGGCACTGCTCCTGGCGATTACTTCGCTTAAGAGGGTGGGGGACCTCCAGGCCTTGGCGGTAACACCATCCTGCCTGGAGTTTGCCCCCGGAGGGGTCAAAGTTATTTTACACCCAAACCGGGCTATGTGCCTAAAGTGCCGTCTAGCACGGCACGGCCTATGGTTCTGCAGGCATTTCATCCTCCGCCACACATGTTGGCGGAAGAAGGGAGACTGCACATGCTCTGTCCTGTCAGAGCACTGCAAATTTATCCGCACAGTGGAGAAGATCGGACCAGTTGTTAGTGTGCTTCGGGTCCCCGAAGAGGGGTCTGCCCGCAACTAAGCAGACGGTCAGCCGCTGAATAATCCAAGCCATTGCCTTGGCCTACCAGGTGCGCGGGTTGCCTTCACCTGTGGCTTTGAGGGCGCACTCCACTAGAGGAATGGCCTCTTCGCGGGCCCTCCAAACGGGGGTTCCGATCCAGGAAATCTGTGAGGCAGCGGGCTGGGCAACCCCTCACACCTTTATAAGGTTTTATAGTTTACATTTCCCTGCGGCGCCAGACGCTAGGGCGCTTTCGTCCTAAGGGGGGCATGCACTCCAGCCTCATAACCTAGGCTAGGCATGGATCGGTGTGGCGTAGTGGGTATTTCGTTCCCCATAGAGTCGGTTTCCCGACGCAGTGCGAGTTCCCTCGAAAGGGAATGTCTCGGGTTACGTATGTAACCCTTGTTCCCTGAGAAGGGAACGAGACACTGCGTCGACCGGTCACGCCTCCCCATGCCCGGGAGCAATTGCTTCATCGCGAAAGACTTTTATACTTCCGGGTACGCCGGCACGTACTACGGCATGACGTTGCACCAATCAGGATTGGTCTAGTTTCATTCATACTTCAGAGCCGTCACGCTGAGGGCGTTCCCCCCATAGTGTCGGTTTCCCGGCGCAGTGTCTCGTTCCCTTCTCAGGGAGCAAGGGTTACATACGTAACCCGAGACGATCTTCAAGAAGGGAAAACTAAGTTCATGCTTTTTTCCAAGTATAGAGACAAAAACAAAATAAAAAGGAGTAATAAACAAAAAACAATAATATAAAAAGGAGAAACATTTAGATAAAGGCCTGTTTGTAAGGAGCAACACGTTGTCCCACGCCGGCGGGATTCATACAGCGGGGTTGGCTGCCGTAGTAACAAGATTTAAATGTACCTTAGCGGGAAGGCAAATAGTTATTCGGTCCTTTTCTAACTTAACTTATTTCAGCACCCAGCTGAATGTTTATTAGATGATCGTTTAAGCGACACGAGGACCGCTAAAGTGTTCAGTCATTTCTGGAAAGAACAACTGGACAAGTTGCCTGAGAGCAACTGGGTGCCGCAGCTTAGACTATAGTCGAGTGTGTGAATGAGTGTGTGAACACGGAACCCTGGGAAAAAGTAAAAGCAGATGTTAACTAAACGAAACCGTTAAAAAGGAATTTAAATGTAAATAAGAAGTAAATATATGAGAAAAGTTAACAAAAGCGCTGGAAGCTTGATGTTAATAAAAGTTAAATTGAGCTAGAGAAGATGCAAGAAATCTATTAAAAGGATAATAAAATTAATAGAACAAGTAAAAAAAGATAAAAACTAAACTTTAAATAAAGAATACTAAATTAGAATACTAATTAGGAGAAAGCATGCGTTAAATTCAACAATAAAGAAAGGAATAAAGTAAAACAAACTGATTTTGACTAAAGAAATTATTAGGAATATAGCTGCAAGCAGCCATGACGGGGCCAAGCACAAGGCCGGCATTAAACCTCATGCCGACATAGCCGGCAGCATCAGACCAACGGCAGTAAGCAGTTAAAGACATTTCAATAAGACTTCAGTCTAAATGGCTGAAAAACCATCAATACGGTCTTTAGCACTTTGATTGAATGGTTTATCACGGTCGACCTAGAGGCAGCGCAGTAACCAAACTGATGTGTGAAACAACTAGAGTGCTCAAACTCTGCAGGCAGCCTTGAGTCATGGTTGACATAACACGTTTTTGCTTTTGCAACGCATTTTTGCATTTGCATGTGTTTTGAGGATTTGCAGCGCGTTTTTGAATTTGCAGCGTGTTTTTGTGTTTGCATGTGTTGTGAACTTTTGCAGCGCGCGTGTTGTCAAACTGATGAAGATGTTTTCTTTATTTGCTGGTGCTTTCTTCATTTGCAGCGTGTTGAGCTGTCTCGGCCACCGTAAAAATGGCATAAAAGAACGCGCAGCACATTACAATGGTCCCTTACGGGTAGTTTTGATTTACTGCGTTGTAATTAAATTGAAACCGACAGTATAAGGCAAAGAATAATAGTGATAAACAAGAAGGGAAATTTAAACTAGCTTTAACTAAACCAAGACGGGGAACTCTGGGCAGAGACCAAAACAGCGAATCCAGCAGCGTCTCCCCCTGGGAAGAGAGCACCTCCGATCAGAGCTATAAGGAGGGGAATTATGCAAATGCCCGTTCTTGTCGTAAAAAGTCAAGAGATGCTTGTGATACTAAGAGCATTAAAAGAAAACAATCTGAAAAATCAAACAAGCCAAAAGGAAGTCAGTCTCGACAAGATAGACATGACTACAAACAATTAACAGTGGCACAGAGACTTTTAAAACAAAAAACTAAACGCAAGGGGGAAAGTTCCGATGAAGATTACTCTCCAGCTAAAGAAAGTATGAGTGTTTCTGAGTCTAAGCAAAGTTTATATAGTCCAAGTCCAAAGGACTATAGAAGAAGAATGAAAGAGAAAGAAGATGATTATGAAATAAAAAAATATATCAGAGAAAGAACACAGTTTGAGAGAAAGAATAAAGTCAAGCTTATCTGAAGAATTTACAGCCTCAGGTGATAAACACCCCTCGTAAAATTTAAGCATGCAAGAGAGATGGAGGAAGTGGCAGAAGAGTTGCAGAGACGAGCCAAAAAGAGAATAAATCACCTTGAAAAAACACTAGTAGACTTAGAAGACGCTAAATCTGAAAGTAGGAGAGAGGGGATGACTCTTCGAAGCCAGAGAGTACTGACCCCTCCCCCACACGAGGTATTGGACGATGGGGGAGCAGGGATCTATACCATACTGACTGAAGGCCACAATGAGCCACAATATATTCCATAGTCATTTACAGACATGATTGGTCTGGCTAATGGGCTCCCTGATCTGTCACAAGGAGCAAATAAATGTGTTTTTGATCTAGAAGCTGAGACAGCTTCTACTAGACTTTTGTTGGGCAACATTAAGGCATTACTTATGTATCTGGCTGGAAGACATATTACTGAAGAGTTGTTTATAGCCGCTGAGCTGCCACTTGTTATGAAAGGAAATCAGGCTGACCACATAGGCTTTAACGGACATAGAGCCAGGATCTGGGCAGAACTCAGACGCATATTTCCTGAACGACTAGACCCATCCAAACTTGAGTCAGAAAAAAAAAGTGACACGGAGTGTCCATCAAAATTCCTGTTCAATTTTCAAAAGAGATGAAGGGATGAAACAGGTAGTGCCTGGAACCTAAACGAAACCACACAGCGCTTGTTCAAAGTAATGGTTAAAAAAAGCAATGCCTCCTGAAGTTCAAATTAAACTGGACTCAGTTGTAGGATTAATGAAGATGGAGTGGGGTCTATTCGCTGAGCATGTAATATACCATGTAGAGGCAAGTAGAAGAGAGAAGAAGAAGTGAATAAGACTTTGGTGAATAAGCTAACACAGCTGCAAGTGAATGACTTGAGTAATAAAAATTAAAAGGAAAAAGCAAGAGTGCAAGCCCTTATTGTGACATCAGAAAATTATCAATAGCAAGAACCATTACAACAGATGCAAAAACTGCAGCCTCAGACGCAACCATGTCCAGTCACAACCAGGGATATGAATAACTCTTTTCTGTTCCAGCTTCCCCTACCAGGACAAATGGCACCGCCACCAGCCACTTGAACTCAGGTTCAAGCGCCATGGGGCTATAGAGGAATGTCAACACAGAGGGGTGGATACAGAGGAAGAGGCCGGCCTATGCAACGTCCTGTGAGTACTGACTTCACTTCAGCAGGCAGGCCATTAATCTCAAGATTTAGGCAACTGCCTGAAGGGTGCTGGACTTCCGGGCAGAGGGGACACATTCAAAGGGAGTGTCCAAATTGTCCCATGATGAGGCCAGGCAGAACTTACTAGTGGTGCCCGGAGAACAAAAGAGAGGAGAAAATAATCCCAGTGGTGTCTACTCAAATCACAAGACGAGCCGATAATTACAGTGAAAATACAAGATAATGACTATCAGTTTATGGTTGATACAGGAGCTTGTATTCTTGTATTTGAAAAGAAGGAAGAGATATACCATTATCGGACACCAATGTAAAAACAGTGGGATTCTCCGGGAAAACACAAGTTATTCCTCTCACAAAGAAAGTACAACTGACTGTAGCAGGAAAGACATTAAGGACGTCATTATTATATTCTAAAACCAGCCCAATTAATATCCTAGGAAGAGGTGTCTTGTGTGTGCTAAAAGCTAATATCACATGCACACAGAGAGTTCTCCAGGTGGATTTCCCAGATAACACGGAGAGTAAAATGATGTCTGCAACGGCTGTGATGGACATAACACTACAACCTGTTGTTTATTGGCTGAGATGGCCCGAAGACTCAGAACTTGAACAAAATTGGTTAGGATGGAAACTCTGGATTGAGAGACATTTTAAAACTTTACGTGTGCCACGAACGCCACTACATTGTACAATGATGTATGATAAAAATCAAGACAATACAGATTATGAGGACAATTGGCAAAAGCATATAAATGGCAAAAACTTTTCTGTCATAAGTCACAACATATATGTCAGCAGGCTAGGAGTTGTAGCGGTGCCGCTTACCAGCCAACTTGAATCTTGATTTCTGTTCACGGACTCTGTTCCCCATGTCACATTAATGTTGGCGGAAGGACTAGAGTCATGTGCACTTAAACCAATGATAAAGGCTGTAACATGCGTTGATAATTGGCTACTAACAGTCCACAACGAAGTATGTGTCTCAGAAGATAATCAGTATTTTAAAATAAAAATAGTAGCTTATGACATAGTCCAAGCTGAAAGGGTAATTGTAGATAGAAACATCTCAAAACAATTAGTGTTATCAGAGAGACATAATGCTTTATTAGAACAAGTACCAGCCCTGGGCCCTCTGGCATCTAACGTCAGGCCCTCTGTCAGAAATTTAGGAGTGATCTTTGACAGTGCCTATATGTTTGAGCAGCAGGTCAGTGCAGTAGTCAGGAAAAGCTATTTTCACTTGAGAACTATAGCTAAGACCAAAGCCTACCTCCCCCAGAGTGATCTAGAGAGAGTAATCCATGCTTTCATTTCAGAACTCAGCCACTCGACTCCTCACTTCTACAAAAAAGCGAGAACATATCACCCCGGTCCTCGCATCGCTACACTGGCTTCCCATCCGCTACCGCATTGATTTTAAACTGCTTCTGACAGTCTATAAATTCCTCCATGGTGTTGCCCCCACTTACCTATCCGATCTTCTTTACCACCACATTCCCGTCAGAGCACTACGATCAGCTGACCTCCTGCTGTTGGAAGTACCCAGGTCCAAGCTAAAAACCAAGGGGGACAGAGCCTTTGCAGTAGCAGCCCCCAGACTCTGGAACTGCCTCCCCCTCCACATCAGTGCAACCCAGTCTTTAAACATTTTTAAGTCTCTTTTGAAGACTCACATATTTTCTCTAGTTTTTGATTAGTGTTTCTTTTAAGTGCCAGTACATAGTGACCCCTGGCTACTATTCAAATGTTCTTTTACATTATTTTAACTCTTGCATTTATTGTATTGTTGCCCATTTTATTTTAATATATTTATATGTTATAATTTTTATTTCTTATTTGTCTTTCTTTGAGGGAGACTGGAGACATTGAGTCCGATTGGACCATGTTCTCCACCTCCATTGTCGACGCAGCCACTCGGAGCTGTTGCCACAAAGTCCCCGGTGCCTGTTGTGGCGGCAATCCCCGAACCCGGTGGTGGACACCGGAAGTAAGGGATGCCGTCAAGCTGAAGAAAGAGACCTATCGAGCCTGGTTGGCTTGTGGGATTTCTGAAGAAGCAGATGGGTACCGGCAGGCCAAGCGGGCTGCAGCCCAGGTGATTGTGGAGGCAAAAACTCAAGTCTGGGAGGAGTTCGGTGAGGCCATGGAAAAGGACTATCGGTCGACCTTGAAGAAATTTTGGCAAACCGTCCGTCGCCTCAGACGTGGGAAGCAGTGCCCGGCTAACACTGTTTACAGTGGAGGTGGGAATCTGCTGACCTCAACTTGACATTGTTGGACGGTGGAAGGAATACTTCGAGGATCTCCTCAACCCCACCGACATGTCTTCCGTCGAGGAAGGAGGGGACGAGCGCTCAGAGGTGGACTCATCCATCACCCAGGCTGAAGTCACTGAGGTAGTTGGGAAGCTCCTTGGTGGCAAGGCACCTGGGGTGGATGAGATACACCCTGAGTACCTCAAGTCTCTGGATGTTGAGGGGCTGTCTTGGCTGAAACGCCTCTGCAACATCGTGTGGCATTTAGGGACAGTACCTCTGGACTGGCAGACCGGGGTGATGGTCCCTCTTTTTAAGAAGGGGGACCAGAGGGTGTGTTCCAACAACAGAGGGATTACACTCCTCAGCCTACCCAGGAAAGTCTATGCCAGGGTACTGGAGAAGAGAATGCGGCCAATAGTCGAACCTCGGATTCAGGAGGAACAATGCGGTTTTCTTCCCGGTCGTGGAACACTGGACCAGCTCTATACCCTCTCCAGGGTGCTGGAGGGTTTATGGGAGTTTGCCCAACCATTCCACATGTGTTTTGTGGATCTGGAGAAGGCATTTGACTGTGTCTCTCGTGGTGCCCTGTGGGGGGTGCTCTGGGAGTATGGGGTTCGGGGCCCTTTGCTAAGGGCTGTCCAGTCCCTGTACGACCGGAGCAGGAGCTTGGTTCGCATTGCCGGTAGTAAGTCAGACCTGTTTCCGGTGCATGTTGGACTCCAGCAGGGCTGCCCTTTGTCACCGGTCCTGTTCATTATCTTTATGGACAGGATTTCTAGGCGCAGCCAGGGCCCGGAGGGAGTCTGGTTTGGGGACCACAGGATTTCGTCACTGCTTTTTGCATATGATGTTGTCCTGTTGGCTTCATCAAGACAGGACCTTCAGTGTGTACTGGGACGGTTTGTAGCTGAGTGTGAAGCGGCTGGGATCAGGATCAGCACCTCCAAGTCTGAGACCATGGTTCTCAGTCGGAAAAGGGTGGCTTGCCTCCTTCAGGTTGGTGGAGAGCTCCTGCCTCAAGTGGAGGAGTTTAAGTATCTCGGGGTCTTGTTCACAAGTGAGGGAAGGAAGGAGCGTGAGATTGACAGACGGATCGGTGCAGCTTCTGCAGTAATGCGGTCGATGTACCGGTCTGTCATGGTGAAGAAGGAGCGGAGCTGTAAGGCAAAGATCTCAATTTACCGGTCGACTTACGTTCCTACTCTCACCTATGTTCATGAGCTTTGGGTCATGACCGAAAGAACAACATCCCAGATACAAGCGGCCGAAATGACCTTTCTCCGCAGGGTGGCAGGGCGCTCCCTTAGAGATAGGGTGAGAAGTTCGGTCACTCGGGAGGAGCTCAAAGTAGAGCTGCTGCTCGTCCACATCGAGAGGAGCCAGCTGAGGTGACTCGGGCATCTGTTTCGGATGCCTCCTGGACGCCTCCCTAGGGAGGTGTTCCGGGCATGTGTTATAGGAATATTTTATATCCTTATATTTATCCAGAGAGACACGGAGACAGATTTATAATTTAACAAGCAATGTCTAGGTTTTAATACTTGCAAGGAGGAGCAAAGCAGACACACAGTAACAATGGTACAGATGCAGGTTTGCTACCAGATGTAAACAGAACATGAGATTATGTACAACACAGTGACGGCCTTGGTTAGAGGCGTTCACAATGGTCCAGGTGCAGAAGTCCCGTGACAAGCCATGTCTCAGTCTAGTTATGTCTACTCCATGCTTGGATTGCACGAAGGACATGACATAAATTTGACATGACCTGAAGAGAACTATAAGCCCCCAGTAACTCTAAACATAATATTAAAATTCTTATAACAACATGTCCTACCGGGAGGAGACCTCGGGGAAGACCTAGGACACGCTGGAGGGACTATGTCTCTCGGCTGGCCTGGGAACGCCTCAATATCCCCCCGGAAGAGCTGGATAAAGTGTCTGGGGAGAGGGAAGTCTGAGCTTCTCTGCTTAGACTTCTGCCCCTGCGACTCGGCCCCGGATAAGCGGTAGAAGGATTTACTAGTTATTTACAACATTTAACAGAAATCCATAAGGTCATATTTCAACAGGTCAAAGCAGCTGGAGAAAACACAACTGAGATTGAAGCATCATTGCAACAGGTCAAGCCTGAAGACTGGGTGTACATCAAAGTGATCAGACGTAAGTGGGCGGAGCCTAGATGGTCTGTCTATACCAGGTACTGTTGTCAATGGAAAGTGCTGTGAGAGTGTCTGGGAAGAAAGTGTGGTATCATCTATAACAGTGTCGACCTGCAAAAGCTCCATTCAAGGTAAAGACAATTAAAACTTTTTGAAGAGAAGGAGACA
This sequence comes from Neodontobutis hainanensis, assembly GCA_024349245.1. Classification (NCBI taxonomy): domain Eukaryota; kingdom Metazoa; phylum Chordata; class Actinopteri; order Gobiiformes; family Odontobutidae; genus Neodontobutis; species Neodontobutis hainanensis. Next base: position 46,751 of record JALDNG010000931.1, on the reverse strand, counting down.
GTTACCTGAGGAGGCCAAAAGTGATCAGGAAAGTACAGAAGAGACTGACAAAGTAGACTTGGAACTCTGCAGGTGATCCTTAATACGTGCGTTCATGACTTATTCCATCCGATAGTGGCAAAGACTGAGAGGTCAGTTTTTGCCCACTACACTAGAGGTCAGAGGAGAATGGGACAACTGATTCAAGCTGATAGAAGAGCAACCTTGGCTTAAATAACCACTCGGTACAATCGAGGTATGCAGCAAAGCATACCTCATGCACCACATGCACAACAGCATAAGACCCCACCGGGCACCATTCATCTCCACTACAAATAGGAAAAAGAGGCTACAATTTCCACAAGCTCAACCAAATTGGATAGTTGTTGCCTGGTCTGACGAGTCTCGATTTTTGTTGAGACATTCAGATGGTAGAGTCCGAATTTGGCGTAAACAGAATGACAACATGAATCCATCATCCCTTGTTTCCACTGTGCAGGCTTGTGGTGGTGGTGTAATGGTGTGGGGGATGTTTTCTTGGCTCAGTTTAATCACCAGAGCTAAACCCAATAGAGCATCTTTGGGATCTGGTGGAACGGGAGCTTCGTGCCTTGGATGTGCATCCCACAAATCTCCATCAACAGCAAGATGCTATCCTCTCAATATGGGCCAACATTTCATAAGAATGTTTTCAGCACCTTGTTGAATCAATACTACGTAGAATTAAGGCAGTTCTGAAGGCGAAAGGGGGTCAAACACAGTATTGTGGTGTTCCTAATAATCCTTTAGGTGAGTGTATATGGGAATAGATATCAGAAATATATACATCTACTATAGGTGTTTGAAAAAAAAAAGAATTAAGAAATTAAACATACCAATACCTCTGTACGGAGCCCCTCTGGTCACACTATGTAAAAAAAATATATATATATAACTAACTCGTGGCCTTGAGATAAGCTAACTCGTGGCCTCAAGATAAGCTAAGTCGTGGCCATGTATATATATGTATATATATGTATATGTGTATATATATATATAAGCTTAGAATTCCCATAACACTCAAAGACCTTGTTTCTCCAGGATACTCTGAATGACCTATCTGAGAGATAGGTCCGCACTAATTATATTTACAACTTCTTTTCCCTTCTCTATTGGGTAAAGAGTCAGGATGAAAAACACATAGGGACACAAGAAAATCCCAAAAAACAAGAAAAAATTTAAATGAAAATGTCGTCTTTAGGTAAAAAGAAAGTAAAATGAAAGTGGACCAAATGTTCTGCTGGAATGAGCAGCAAGTGTCTCAAAGGCTCTGTCACTGCTGCCTCTGAACTTCTTTGTCACTGTGTGTATTCAGTCAGAGAGGAGTTCATGTCAACTGTTTCTTGATGATCTGATGATTTTTGGAGTGACTGCAGTATGTTCTCATTAGTCGAAATTAAAGCCATGAAACAATAGATAAAAGTTATCTTCCGAGTTGATTATGTTTGATTATTGTCTGATGTCTTTATTTGTCTTTAACTGAACTCTTGAGTACGCCCTGTGAGAGTGACCTTTGGAACAGACGGTTTGATTTGAAAGACAAAGAGTAATGAACCTCACAGTTTTATTAGTTTCATTCTGAATGAGTTGGGACCAGATCACAATCTAATCTCAGCACTTTCTCCACATTAGCCTTTATCATAAACAAGTGGCTTTAACTAATTGTACTGCAGTATGTGTAAGGAGGATAAAAAAAATGATGTTATACATTGCATGTCATTCAGTAATTTTATACAAGTTATAATATCTTTAAAATGGTCAATAAAGAAGAGAGTTAAAATACACTTATAAGTTATAGATCTGTAATCCATTATTTAAAGAGATTAATTAAATTAAAAGAAAAGCTGTGTTTAAAAATGCTGTGTATTGAGTAACATATAGTTTATCGTTTACATAAGTTTCACTTTAAGGTTAAGTACCAGCTTGTGATCGATCGCTAATGCCTTGTTCAGTGAGTATCTGTTAACGATTAATAATGCCTCGTTCAGCTTGTAGACGGAGCGCGCAGCTGACGTTCGTCCATTACACTATTGGACTGAACAGAAGCCGCATCGTGTCTGTGTTTCATTGTCCATTTCCTCTTTTACAGAGGCGTAACATTTGGAGGCACCGCTGGGATAGTGTGCAGTGTGGTTCAGCGTCTACGGCAGATGTCCCCAGCCGTCACACATCCCTTTTAAACAACCCAGAACATCAGAAGCGGGTGGCGAATCAGTGACAGTGGGATTCCGACTGTTTTGGGCAGCTTGCATGTGATCTGAGGTATTTTTGCATACCAGGAAAGCTGCTATTACTACCCAAAGATTATAAGGTACCACTTCACTGATAGTACGCACATTCAGCTGGGAAGATGGAGTCTACAGTATTCGAGGAGACACAGATTGAAGTAAAAAGGGCGTTATGTCTCTTGCCCCGAGAAAGTTTGGTGGAGCTATGTGACTATCTACTCATTGCCGGAGCAGAGTTTGAACATGCTATTAACAAGGGCCGAACTGCTCTCATCACACTGATTTCAAATAACATACAGAGAGGAGAGCTAGAGGAGCTTGAGGATAAAGGTATTGCTAACTTACTCCATCTTAAAGACAAAATCTCTGAGCTCCAGATAGCTGGTAAAGCTGGCACATCAAAACAAGTAGACGAGCAACAGGATGGGGAGAAGAAAAAATTATTGGAGGGAATTGAAGACTTGCAGCTTCAGTTAGCGAGTGCACAGAAACAAGAGGAGAACAATAAGACAGAGAAAAGTATTATCCCCACCAGGCAGTTACCACAGAATGTATTCCACAGTCCTGCACCCCACCCATGGCACAAGGATTTTAAGGTAGCTGGCCAAATCGGTGAGCCCGGTCAGAAAGACAAGTTGACCTTTTCACGTCAGATTGAACATGGTTTAAGCAAGGGGTTTCCTGAACTTGAGATAGTAGATGCAGTGATAAGAGCAATATCCCCAGGCATGCAACTCCGCAGCTATTTAGAGGGCAAAATCAACCTGACTTTACCTACACTGAGGCGAATACTCCGATGTCACTATCAAGAGAAAAGTGCAACTGACCTTTATAAACAGTTAACCTCAGAAGTGCAGGGCATTAAGGAAACGGCACAAAATTTCCACATTCGCACTTTCGATCTGAGACAAAAAATTTTGTTCGCTTCGCAGGAATCTGAGTCAGGTCTCCAATATGATCCGGAGTTGGTGCAGAAAATGTTTCTTCACACTGTACTAACTGGCCTGCAGAATGACAACATCAGGCGGGATCTTCAGCCTTATTTGGAGCAAGCTGACATCTCTGAACTGTTGCTGGAGCGAATAAATACAGCATGTGCTTATGAGAGGCAGAACAAGAAAAAATTGTCAGGACAACAAAGACCTGTTAACATCCATTCAGTTCAGTCCTGTGATGCTCCGACTGAAAAGAATGAAAATCCACCGACCCTACAAAAGCCTAAGGTTTCTCCAGCTGTTCTCGCCCAGCTGGAAGAAATTAAATCTGAAATGGCTCAGTTGAAAGGTCTTAAAGCTGAGGTGTCTCACATTAAGGAGTCCATGCAACAGCCTCAATACATGCCACCACCACCCCACCACCACCGCCAGCAGGGGGGGCCGATAGCGCATCAGGACTGCAATTCTCAGGTCAGCAGGTGCAGGATTCGGTACAAGGATACTGGTTTAATGCAGGCCCCAAATACAGAGGAACTGCTCAGTATCAGCAAAGGGTTGCCCTACAGCACACCTTTTTCCCATCAAATCGTGGTCAAAGGAGAAAATGTTTTGGTTGTCAACAGAGTGGAGCCGCAGACCATTGCACGCACTGCTATAGGTGTGGCAGTAGTGAGCACTTCCTGGCTGGTTGTCGAGCAAGGGGACAGAGACAGTTGGGAGGTGAGTCTTTAAACGGTGGAAGGTCACTCGCACGGGACAGGGAGTGACCAGTAACGCAGCAATGTCCCAACTAAGTGCGCAGTCGGAACAGAGGGGTAAAGGACTAATATTGACGCCATGTGCACCATGTAAGAAAATGCTTTGCTGTTCTACGCCATGTCAAATTGATAATAGGACAGCACACAAAAGAGAATGTCAAGCACTGTCATGTATGACTACAAGCACCACTCCAAAGAGGGATAAAAAGGCTAAGAGGGCGCCATTGGTAGGGGGAAAACACATGGTTGATTGCTTCATCCAAGGCAAAAATGTTCAGGCTCTGTGGGACTCAGGCTCCCAAGTGACTATTATTGATGAGCGATGGAAAGAAACGCACCTGCCAGACGCAAGATTAAGAGACATAACAGAACTTCTTGATATAACAGAGACTTTTAACATACAGGCAGCAAATGGGGAGAGCATGCCCTACACAGGTTGGGTTGAGGTAACTTTTAGATTAGCTTCAGGGGCTGCATCCAACACAGAAGTTATTGTCCCCACACTTGGAATAAAGGGTGGTAAGCTTGTTCAACCTATAATTGGATCTAATGTGATTAAGATTGTTATAGACAGTGAACTGAAACAGTCAAACACTACTGACAGTGATGGATTAAGTAGAACAGTAAGGGCAGCCTTTCCAGGCAGAGCAGAGGCTTTTGTAAAGCAGGTAACTGCTGTGGTAGAGCAAATTAGCACCACACCAGGGGATGAGTATATAGTCAAGACAAAAAGGGCGAGGGTTAACATCCCAAAACGCACATCGGTAAGAGTGGAATGTCATGTAAATATGAATTCTCCACATGAAGACAAAATATTTCTCTTTGAGCCGGATGTGAACCCCCGCTGGACAGAGGGGCTTGAACTATGTGACACGCTCGTGAAAGTGAATAAAGGCAAAAAAAAAACCTTAATTTCTTTAAGTGTGCAGAATACTACAGATCACGACCTGATGTTAGCAGGAAGAACTATAATAGGGACTGTCCAGCAGGTCCAAACAGTCTACCCCGCATCAATGCTAGAGGGGTCCTGCTCTCCACCTTCAGCGACAACAAATCACATCATAGCTGATAACACTCAGACTACAGGCGCTGTCTGGGATCCACCTGTGGACCTGGGTCACCTCAGTGAGCCAGAACGTGAGGTAGTTCAAAAGATGTTACGAGAGGAGTGTGCCTCCTTTTCAAGGACAGAGGATGATATCGGGTGTATAGAAAAACTTCAACTTCGCATCGCCCTGAAAGACACAGAGCCTGTTGCAAAAGCATACCTCTCTGTGCCTAAGCCACTTTACCGGGAAATGAAGGATTACTTGAGTGACCTAATAGCTCAGGGTTGGGTGGAGAAATCTAACTCACCGTACGCATCACCGGTCGTGTGCGTTCGAAAAAAGGACGGCAGTCTTCGACTGTGCATAGATTTCCGTGAAGTGAACAGGAAGACCCTCCCTGACCGTCAGCCTATCCCCAGAGTGCAAGACATAATGGATGGCCTAGGAGGAAACTCATGGTTCTCCCTTTTGGATCAAGGAAAAGCATACCATCAGGGCTTTATGGCGAAGGAGAGCAGACCTATAACCGCTTTTGTCACGCCATGGGGTCTCTATGAGTGGATCAGAATTCCTTTTGGTCTGATGAACGCTCCAGCCGCCTTTCAGCGCTGTATGGAAGACTGCTTGGAGGGGCTGAGAGATGAGATCTGTATCCCCTATTTAGACGACACCCTGGTCTTTAGTAGAACTTTCGAGGATCACGTTGAGAATGTGAGGGCAGTGCTACAGAGGTTACGGCAGCACGGGATAAAGTTGAAACCAAGTAAGTGTAAAGTGTTCAAGCATGAGGTCCGCTACTTGGGACGCATCGTGTCTGTGTTTCATTGTCCATTTCCTCTTTTACAGGTATGAACAAGGGTTGTATTGTGTTCTAATGACTTATTTATGTGTTTAGTAATGTAAGGAACATGGAACATGCGGGGAGTAAACGTTAGTGATTGTAATAGTTCATGCGCATTTAACAGTCTGAAGTGTTACTATAGTGTTGCCTGCATGCTAGCTGTGTACTGTAACACATGTTGTTGCACGTGAATCGAGGTTCAAGGGTGACGGTGATGGAACACCGCAGCCATTTTCTATGTGCGTCATTGTGGTATAATATATAGAAAAAAGTAACAGTGCTATGGTTTAAGTTTAGATAACTGAGTGTTTAATGTGAAGCAATATAGTCGGTCTAAGCACAAAGCTACTACTGAAGCTAACTATAAAACGGTGTTATAGCATTACAGAATCCATATTTTATACTGTTTATTATTCTAAACATTTACAGAGTAAAGGCAAACATTTTGTTTAAATAAGACTGTTTTAAGATGCTGCAAATATACATGTGGATATTTGTGATAACTCACTGTCAGAGTTGACTCAGGTATTTTATTAACATAGTTATAACTATGACCGCTGATGTTTTCCCAAATTGTGAAGTTACTTAGAAATATGATGTCATAAAAAAGGGGTTAACTGAAATGTAATTGTGGTACTGAGTTAATATGTTAATATGCTGTTTATGGAAAATACACATTACACTATTGGACTGAACAGAAGCTGCATCGTGTCTGTGTTTCATTGTCCATTTCCTCTTTTACAGAGGCGTAACATATGCAAGTGTGCATGTGTTCAAGTGATCTCTTTGTCAAACACCAATGATCTTTGAACACACTTTAACAATGCTGTTCAATCTGTTATTGTCTCCCATTGAAACAACCAAACCAACAAATGAAAAAAATCCTCTCAAAAAGACTTCAGTTTGAGCAGCAGGTGGACTCTCTCCTGCACTTTTTAGCAATTATATCTGTTTGTCAAACTTTAGCTTAGCATCAAACACAGTTCCCAAGTTTTTATGTTGCTCTACAACTTGTACTTCCTCATCATGGATAATGTCAAGTTCCAGTTAAGTCATCATTGCTTAAAGTATAAGTCCGAGTCGAGTCACAAGTTCTTGTGTCTGAGAATAAAAAAGTCCAAGTTTCAGCTAGGATCATTTCCATGGAGAAGGAATTAGACAATAGTGTTTTGCATTCTCAGAAGGAATCCTGTAACTATGTGTGTATATAAAAAAGAGCAAGGCCCACAACACGCAGCCCTGAGGTGGTCCGGTGCCTATAGGCTTGGAGCCTGTATTCTTCTGGTTGCTCTACTCAGATCACTCTGTCAAAGGTTCAGCTACAGTTGTGTTTTATTGCTCAGTGTGAATATGTGGGACTGTTATCAGAAGTAAGAGGATTACTGTAAGTGACTAAGTAGGTGTTTCACTTTCACCCTGAATGAGCTGGGCTCATAAAAGGTTCTTATCTCTATTTCCAACAATGATTGGTTTACTTTACAACCGAGTAATAAAAAATATGGATAAAAAGACAATCCACTACATTTACATATTTAGCTGATGCGTTTATCCAAATCGACATACATTGTTCTACAGTAAGAATCTGAGCTACTGCCGCCTACAACAAAGATTTCAACAAACATGTGGGACAAAGAAGTGGTCTCTGTTCTCAGGTTTCCTGAACTGACACAGATAACCATAAAAACTTTGTCCATATGCCTGGGAGGAAGAGAGGAAGGGAGAAGGGGAGTTTATTAACCTGGGGTCACATTCCAGGACCTATGTCTTTACCACATGGCAGATCAATCAGCCCCGTTCCCTGGGGTCATACCCCACAACTCTTTACAGTCAGGCTAAAGAACATAAATTTTCTAATGATAAAATTCCATGATATCAGTTATTAAGTCCGAGATGAAAACTCCAAACTCATCCAAGAAAGAAGAGTAGGGACCCAGAGGACGAAAGATTACAAGTAAAAAAAAAATGGCTTCCTTCCGTTTATTTGAGAAGGAATAAGTTTGATGAGTAACACTTCGAATGAGTTAAATTTTGGCTGTGATGATGTACCTGTAAAGCAAAATGCAGCTTTATAAATGGCTGCAACACCACCACTCTGTTTCGACGTGCGACCTACCTTTGAATATGTATAATCAAGTGGAGAGGCTTCATTTAGTAGCAGAAAAACATTGGGTCGAAGCAAAGTTTCACAAAGACAAAGTAAATTCAAGCTATGAGAAGCAATAAGATTATTAATTAAAAGTGCTTTGGAGGATCGAGACCGCTCATTTAGGAGACCGATCTTCAGTCTTGAAGGGTTTTCTAGATCATCTGGAAATGTTGGTAGAATCTGGAATTAAGATGATACCCCTCACACCTAACTTGGCCAGGTCACAGGTTCTATCATCACCCCCAATACCAGGAGCACCAATTCTCCACATCGTCCTGTACAAATGGGACCCCCTACAGGTGTCTAATGCCCTCCTGTCAGACCCCCTCCACCCCCTCCGAGACCAGCTCCAAAAGCCTTGACTAGCACCAAGGCTACTATCAACGATTAGGACACTGAGGGCCCTTGCTGTTCCAGGACTTTTCATCATAATAAAACACTTATCAACCCGAGGCCCTGGGAGAGAACACTCCCCTCCAGCTCCATAGCTACAGTCAGAAGTCACAGACTCGAGAAGAGAATAACATTTAGATTGTCTAATCAGACAAACCTGATTCAAATCCCCTCAAACAGATAAAGTCTGGTCCTGCTCAAACAGACTTGAAACTTGCAGTGTTCGATGTCAGGTCTTTGGGAAACAAATCTTTTTAAATTAAATTACTTTATAATTTAAAATAAGCTTGATTTTATGTTTTTAACAGAAACATGGTTAGACAGCAAGACTGGAAATGCTGTCCTTATTGAATCCACCCCATCGAATTTCACATTTTTATCCAAAATGCGGGAAAACAAAAAGTGCTATTCTTAGTGATAATATTCTTATCCAGAAGCTATCACTTGGGGAGTTTTTATAATTTGAGTATGTGTCATTCAAAATGGAGTTGAGGTTTACTCCATCTATTTTATATGTTGTTCTTTACAAACCACCCCAACAATGTCATGATTTTATTGATGAGTTACTGAAATGCTTTTGGTTATCTGCACAGAATATGAACAAATAGTCATATCAGGTGATTTTAACGTGCATCTGGATAATGTTTCTGACAGAAATGCCAAAGAACTTTCTACTGTTCTTGATACTTTTGGTCTTTGTCAACATGTTAATGAGCCGACCCATAACAGAGGTCACACTCTGGACCTGGTCATTACTAAGGGTGTTCATATTTCAGATTTTACTGTGATGGATGTTGCTCTGTCTGATCATTCTTGTGTCTTTTTCCATCTGTCCATGATTCCAAAAGCTGCTGCTGGACCTACAGTTGTTCAGAAGAGGCACATTAATGATAACACCAGGACACAGTTTATGGAGGCAATCAGGTTTGAAAATGCCTCATCAGGTCAAGTTGATGATTTGTTGAATTGTTATACTTCAAGTGTTTTAAATGTTATGGACACCATTGCTCCTGTTAAGGTTAAAGTGATGAAGAAGAGGCAGAAGGCTTCGTGGAGCAATGCTCCTTCTGTCAGGGCACAGAAAAGGGAATGCCGAAAAGAAAGAAAAGAAAACATCGAAAAGAAAGAAAAAGGCGTAAATTTAAACTCTTAATTCATCATGAGGTATACAAAGAAAATCTGCATGTTTTCATTCAAACTTTGAAAAAAGCAAGATAAATATTCTTCTCAGAGCTCAACAACAACAGCAGTAACAACTCACGTGTCCTGTTTGCTACAGTGAACAGATTAACAAACCCTCCAACTCCATTTCCTCCAGAATTAGTTTCCACCACTAAATGCAATGAGTTTGCATTGTTTTTTAATGACAAGGTTCAAGGCATTAAACATGCGATACAGTTTAAAGGACATACAACAACACTGCAGCCACATAGGAGACCTTTGGTTGAGTTTACACATTTTACACCCATTAATGACAGAACAATTGAAAAACCTAACCCTCCAGCTGAGTTCATCCACCTGCTGCCTCGATGTTCTACCCACTAGATTTCTAAAATCAGTAATAGGCAGTTTATTACCACTACTCACTGATATAGTCAATAATTCCTTACAGTCTGGAACTTTTCCAATGGCCTTAAAAACTGCTGTCATCAAGCCTCTCCTAAAGAAGAGCAGTCTTGATGCTACAGTGCTCAACAACTATAGGCCCATATCAAACCTGCCATTTTTAGGGAAAGTCATCAAAAAAGTTGTATATCAGCAACTTAATGACTTTCTATTACTTAACAACTGCTTTGATCCTTTTCAGTCAGGTTTTAGGCCCCATCACAGACTGAGACTGCACTTATTAAAGTCACATATTACATCCGTCTGAACACTGACGCAGGCAAAGTCTCTGTCTTAGTTCTGTTGGACTTGAGTGCTGCGTTTGATACAGTGGACCATGAAATCCTGTCACAAAGATTAGAGGAATGGATAGGTATCTCTGGAACTGCTCTTAAATGGTTTCAGTCATATCTTGAAGACAGGAAGTACTTTCTTTCAGTTGGTAACTGTTTATCAGATCAAATGGCCCTGACATGTGGGGTTCCACAGGGGTCTATCTTGGGACATGCTTCCTTTAGGCCAGTTAATACACAGCTGTGGTGTATCATACCATAATTATGCAGATGACACTCAGATTTACATTTCACTCACAGCAGGTGAAAATGGACCGATCCATTCACTGTGTCACTGCATCGAACAGATTGACGTGTGGATGCAAAATAATTTTCTCCAACTGAACAGAAACAAGACTGAACTAATCATCTTTGGACCACAGAAACAAAAAGAAAGTGTCAGCAGTCACCTCGAGTCTCTTTCTCTAAAATCTAAAAACCAGGTTAGAAATCTAGGTGTCATCATGGACTCAGACTTAAATTTCCAGAGTCACATTAAGTCAACAACATCATCTGCATTTTATCACCTTAAAAATATTTCCAGAGTCAAAGGAATAATGTCTCAACCAGACTTGTATGAAATGTATACAGAAATGAATTCATGCTTTTATCTCCAGCAGGTTAGATTACTGTAACGGCCTGCTCACTGGTCTCTCAAAACGAGGGTTAAGACAGCTGCAGTTTATTCAGAACGCTGCTGCTCGGGTTCTAACTAACACCAGGAAGTACAACCACATCAGTCCAGTTTTAAAATCTCTGCACTGGCTTCCTGTTGCTCAGAGAATAGACTTTAAAACAGCACTGCTGGTTTACAAGTCTCTATATGGTTTAGCACCAGAATATATTTCTGAAATGCTAGTAGCTTATGAGCCTCCTCGGACTCTGAGAACATCTGGGACAGGCCTTCTGCTCGTGCCCAGAGTTAGAACTAAACAGGGTGAAGCAGCGTTTAAGTTTCATGCAGCAAAAACCTGGAACAACCTCAACTTTAACAATGTTCAAGGGGAAGTTAAAAACCTTCCTCTTTAGCTCCGCCTTCACTACAACTTAAAGTGTTTTTTTTATTATTATTTTTTTATCTGCACTCTTCTTTTATACTGCTTTTAATTTTTCGTATGTTTCTAAATCTAAATCTAAAATGTCTTTTATTTATGTAAAGCACTTTGAGTTACCCAGTGTAGGAATTGTGCTATATAAATAAAGTGTGTGTGTGTGTGTGTGTGTGTGTGTGTGTGTGTGTGTGTGTGTGTGTGTGTGTTCATTAAACTAAAAACCATACACTCTGACATTGTTTTTTTTCTATTAATGTTTCTAGATGTATTACATGTAACATCCTGCTTTATTATAAACCATGCATAAGTATAAACCATAAAACACATAACATAAACTCATCATTCATAAATGAATAACTAGATAAGTATACAAAAGTAAAACACACAATATCAAAAATATTACACAACACTGTAAGATCTTAATTTACTGTAACCTTAACCATAAAATATTAATACAGCAGGAACCAACATAATTGGTTCAAACTATATACAGAAATTGTTTGATGTAAAATAGTAAAAAACAGGTGCAATGAAGTGTATATTAAAAATAGATGCAAAAGAGCAAACACAGACACATTTGCAACTATATGTTAATGTTTATTTGCAATAACCTTCACACATTTTTGAAAACAGCAGTATTTCTTTTTAATAAACAGTGTAAAGTACATACAAATATGGGCATGACAGTGCAATGTATTAATGTGCAATGATCTACAATTATCAAAAATAGATGTAAAAGAGAAACTTCACAAATTATGCAAACTACAGTATAACCTGCATGAATTGGTGTGAACAGACAATAAATAAAAAAGCTAAAGTGCAAACTATATACAAAAAGAAAAACAAAAAAAAGCAAAAGTGCAAACTGCAGATACAGTGCATTGCCTGCGCTCTGTGGTCCTCCAGCACCCTCCGCAGCAGATCTGCAACAGTTTGTCCAAACCCGCCGTTCCTCCAACCGAGCAACCTGCACTTGAACCCATTCATCTTTTTTCTTTTATTTTCCTTTTTTGTGCCATTCTTGGACTGTGGGACGGAAGAGATGGCTGCAGGTACAGAAGAGATGGCTGCAGGTACAGAAGAGATGGCTGGTGATGGGGGCTACCACTTGGTAATTGGTCATCATCGCTGTTGGCTGGAGGTCTCACATCCGATAAACCAGTGGAGTTTGAGCTGGTATCAGTCCCATCCTGTGATTATGAAAGAAATAGCAAATAGTATAAGATATACATAAAAGATGATGCATTCATTGTTAATTCATAGATAGATAGAGCTATAATAACTGCATATTCATACATTGCAAATGCTAAATTGTTGCATTTGTATTTTCTGTAAGCCAAATAAAATTACAATCTATTATATTACATAAATACAACCCATTACATATAATTACTATTACACATGCTTTTTGACTCAGGTATATTATTTTTGCAAAAAAATCAATACCCCATGTGGTAACATTGCTAGTTAAGTTAGCTAACCGAAACACAATAGAGGTACATAAAAGGACGTGCATTATTTACATAATCGTCAAGGTTTGACTCCGTAAGCAGATGTTTGACATGAGGTGCCAGCCAAGATAGGAATATATAAAACGCTGGGATTTTTTTTCCTCCTGGATCCCCGCTCCTTGTGGCGAGTTTTTTACAAAGACGAACGTACTTGTCTCGAGAGTTCTTCCATCTCTTCATGCACTCCGCTACATCTAAACCCACGTTGGAGATGGCTGTATTTCCTCACTTCTTCAGTTAATTGCTCTGTAACTTTTGTCATTAAAATCCGAATTTCAGTGAAGAGCAAACATGGAAATGGACTGAGTGCAGGAGATTATTCCGGAAATGCGTAAGAAGAAACGTGATACTATCAAGCCGACCAATCACAGATCTTGCGGTCCGCGTCATCGCAGCGCGTCGTTACATTTTTGAGGAGGTGCGCGTCAGGGTACGGCGTAGGGTACATGTCACTGCGTATGCTATGCCGTATCTACTACGCAAAAGTATAAATCGGCCTTAATTCGCGCGAAACGTGCTGCAGGATTTCCACGCGCGTCAAATCGCATCTTTGCATTACATTTACATTTATTCATTTGGCAGACGCTTTTATCCAAAGCGACTTACAATGTTCTACAGTAATTACCAGTGTTACAGTCACCTGAGACAAGGTGGGTTAAGGACACAATCACAGTATGAACTGTGGGGAGAGTAGCTACAGCTACATGAGGCTGTCATGGCCCAAAGCAGACATGTTGACGGAACTAACATGAGAGGGGAACTTAACTTTCCAGGGAACAGACATGATTAGCTAAATATGAAGTGACAAAAGAAAAAACAATTTGGATTAAGAGGTGAGTTGAACGCTGCCTGAAGCAAGCTGCAATGAATTTATATATAACTATTTTTCAAAGTTTGGCCATGATTGCATTAGCTTATAGTTTTTATTCCAAAAGTAGCTACAAAATGTGTTGACATTTTTTTAATGTAACATTTTCAATTAGATTCTGCTGAAAGGAACAAAATGAGTTGAAAAAAGATTCGTTCATTTTGCTGAACGAGATTTAATGAATCGAGTCAGTAAAATGATCTGAACTTCCCATCACTAATCTGGATGTTAATCTTGGGTGTATTTGACAGTATTAGTGCAGTAAGACAGTTAGTTGAGTAATCCCATTTGACAGGCTTTACAACGTGGCTAAACACCCCCTAACTTTAGTAGAAAATATTAGATATTTGCTCATATCAGCAAAGACTCATAGGCACACTCAAAATGAGGTGAAAACTGAGAGAAATAATGAATTAAATGCAAAAAATTAAAAAAAATAAAAAAATAAAATAAAATCAAAAAAATTAAAAAATATAAAAAATAAATAAAAATTGCAATTCACAAGCGCGTATTGAATCGCGAATGTTGTACCGAGTGGTTCAATTTTAATATTGAAAAATGTGACATCCCTAATAATCATGTCCTCTTTCTTTTGTTAAATATAATGGTGATTACAAAAAAATGTATTTCAGTGTGACTAATGTGCAATTACTAACTAATGTGACAAATTAATTAATTAATATCAGTGCTTGGTCCCACTTGGTCTTAAAAAAAAAAATTCTGCTTGCGTATTAAATATTCAAGTAAATAGCAAAAATGCCAACAAATGGTTGTTAGATCATGTTTGTTTTGTGATCACACTGTTTTCAGGGATTTCTTTTGATTCACTTTCAGATAAAACTGTTATGTTGTTCCAGTGAGGTGTGTTTTAGTGACGCACTGTGGATCTTCTGGCCTGATAGTGGAAATGCAGGCCCAGTGCTACCGTTTTGTCACGGCTTGTTTTAAGCCCTGGTTTGCATTTGCTTGACAGTGGAAACACAGTTACTGTTTATTTTTGGTGTATGAAACATTTAAAGTAAATGTAGACATTTTAAAAGTAATACAGTTAAATAAAAATTGGAAAAAACTACATGCTTACATATTAAGTATATATATATTCCTCTGATGAAAGGTGAGTTTTCAGTATCATTACTCTAGTCTTCAGTGTCACATTATCGGTCAGATCCACTCCGTCTCTCTCAGGGATCCGCTCCACTTTCCTTTTCTCTCCTTCACCTCATCACTGCCACCTGTTCCAAGCACCTGCAATCTATTGCCATCAGTGAGGTATTTAAACCTCTCCTGTCCACCTCATCTCTCCCAGATTGATCAGCATATGTTGTGTGAATGACCCAGAGCTTAGCCCAGGTGTCAGGGCTGGGCTCAGGTCTAGCTCGGCGCCGACTTGATCCCAGTCACCGACTTGATCCCAGTCACCGACTTGATCCCAGTCACCGACTTGATCCCAGTCACCGACTTGATCCCAGTCACCGACTTGATCCCAGTCACCGACTTGATCCCAGTCACCGACTTGATCCCAGTCACCGACTTGGCTCCAGGTCTCGGCGCAGCTCTACAGCATAGACTCAGTCCTTGCCTCAGTGCTTCGGCCTGGTTCCAGTCCCTGGGTCGCCTACAGTTCTCAGCTCACCTATCCAGCTTCCTGTCCATGTCACTGTCTGGTTACTTATAATAAAGAAACTGTTACCTTCACTGTCCTTTTTGAGCATTTGAGTCCTGACATGATCTGTCAAAAAT
This sequence comes from Neodontobutis hainanensis, assembly GCA_024349245.1. Taxonomy (NCBI): domain Eukaryota; kingdom Metazoa; phylum Chordata; class Actinopteri; order Gobiiformes; family Odontobutidae; genus Neodontobutis; species Neodontobutis hainanensis. Next base: position 31,275 of record JALDNG010000931.1, on the reverse strand, counting down.
CATTGTAATATGCTGCTTTTATGCAAAAAACAAATAATTGTCAATAGTGAAAACAGTTGTATATGTTTGTTCAAAAGAACAGCATTTATTTAAAACAATCTTTTCTAACATTAAAAACGTAATTGTCAATTTAACTCTTGCTTGATGATGACGTTGGGCTGCACAATTAATCAAAATTTCTAATTACGATTATGGATGGTACGATTATGTAATTGTTCAAACCATGATTACAGCACTGACTGGTTGACTGCACGTGAAATGGCACAGAAGCTGTGCACATAGCCTATATGTTGTCATTTAGCTTCTAAACACAAATTAAGATGTTAGCTATAAAACCTGCAATTTGTGTCCCTCCATTTAAGTTCATTCCCAGTGCTGTGGGCATCAAGATGGTCTGCGGCGGGACTGTCCATTCCGCTCAAACTTTGGCTCAAAAAGCATTGTAAAATTATTGCATAGTAAAATTTTAACAAGTACAATAAAGCATCACGGTACACTTTTTTTTTTTTTTTTTTTTTTTTTTCCACGTTTTGTTTTTGTCCTTTTTAAAATATTATACTAGTTAAACAAACTTTAATTAAAGCTGCAAGCAGCATTCATCGGGGTTCAAGCAATTAAGCCTCAAATGCTAAACTTTAAGGCCTTTTAAACTACAGACGCATTAAAGACATTATTTTTTTTATTTTTTTTTTTTTTAACACAATTGCAAAAGTTTTCCGAGACATTGAATTGGACATGACGCGCGTTGGCATGTTTGTTACTGATGGGGCGCCGTCAATGACAGGAAAAGTGAATGGACTGGCGGCGCGCTGGTCAGCTGTTGCACCGCGGATGACTTCTTTGCAGTGCATTGTGCGCAAAACTTAGCGGGCATCTAAAAACGATAATGGACAGTGTAATGGCCACAACCAATTTTATTCGCTCCACATCAAGCCTCCAACACTGCATATTTCGCCAACTGCTCTCTGACATGTCTGTTGAACACCATGACGTTCGATGGCTGTCTAAAGGCAACGCACTAAGCGTTTCTGTAGACTAATAGAGGAGATCAAAGTCTTCCTTTGTGAATGCAAGCAAAAAAAGCAGACGCATTTGAACCGCTTATTGGACCACAAATTTCTGGGTGACATTTTCAAACGCTTAAATTATTTAAATATGGGACTACAAGGCAGAGATAAAACTGTCCTTGATCTTGTGGAACAGACGTGAGTTAAACTGGATCTTTTTGTGACAGACTTGAGCGCAGGGCAAATTTTCCAACGCTTTGTAAATGCATCACAGTTCCGGTTCAAGTCACAACAGCGATGACACTTTATTACAAAGCTGAAGGATAACTTTGCCAGTCGACTAGATGGTCTCACACTGCCTAGTGAGGTGATGCAGTTTGTTAAAGACCAAGTCACTGTTGCGACAGATGGGGAAGTTGTCCACGCGAGCAAAGGAAGTGGTCTTTTCTATCGATGATGAGGGAGAGTTCACTCAAGCTTGTTGACATGCAGTGTTCTCTCTCAATGATACAAGAGCTGCGCACAAATGGACCTACAAAGTTTTGGAATAATGTCAACGTGCACCAGTCCCCAAACATTAAGAAAGTGGCAGTCATTGTGCTTGGCATGTTTGGATCAACATACATGTGTGAGTGAAGCTAAACATGCGCTGTTCCTTGACTGATATCACACTGCACCATTGCCTTTGTATTGCATTGACTTATGAGCCAAAAATCACTGCTCTTTATCAAAACAAAATGTCACTTCTCAAACTAAGGCTGACATGTTAGCAGGAGCCTACATATAAGCAGAAGGTTGAATGAAAATGTTACTTTTTGTTCAATATAAATTACTAATAGTTATGTACTTGCACTGCCTTTCTACTCAAGTACTTTAGTTTGTGTCAAAGGCCAAAAGATTGAAAGTTAGATTATTGTTACCATTTCTTGTGCAGTAGTATTTTGTTTCTTTTAATTACAAACCTGGTTATATGACCAAGAGGTGAACCAAATATTAAAATCTAGCAAAAATACAGTTGTATATTTATGCCCAAAGATTGAAAATAAGCATTGCTTACATGCAATTGTATTTGGTTTGTTCCCTTTCACTCTGAAGTTTTGATATGCAAGGAGTTGAAAGAATTTTAAGTACACAAATTTGACATTTATCATTGTTTTTAAGTTCGTAAGTTTAAGTTCCTTGTCACTGTCTGGTGTTTTTTGTTCGGAGATGGGTGTGTGTACTTAACTGCCTAGTATGTGTGAATGTTAGTGTAAGTGGACTGTTTAACAGGAAGTATTCCTCAATATCCTGGTTGTCCATAGTGCTTATGTTATTTTTATTGACAAATTTTGTAATTGGTGAATTTGTAATTGATAACGACACTTCCTCATTGTTTTGATCAATGGTTACAAATCCACTACATTTTGTAATATAGCTTGTACCATTTTGCAGGAGGTGCATCGATGGAAGGTGTCATTTTTTGACAAGTCCTGTTAAGGGCTATGACACTTGGGGCATTGCTTTTTCATCGTAATGGATGCACCGGTTATGTCTGTGGTAACTGTGTGCAGTGTGGGTGGAGGAGTTGGTGTGTCATCAGTAGTAGTAATTGTAATTTTTTTTGTAAATGTGTGTTGATTGTGTAGTGAGTTATTTTGTCAATGAAGTGTCTGGTGGATAAATTTGTGAACATGTACACCTTGTGAACGTCAACCATGTTGATCTGTGAATCCCACAACGACAACACGATTGTGCCAGTTTGGTCAGCTAGGCAGCAGGTCTTCAGTTCAGTCGTCTCTGATGGTGACCATCGTGTTTGAGATGTCCATCGAGTAAACCATGGCCTCCAGTTTGGTGATCTGTAATGAAATGTGAATTATTTTTTTTAATACATTAACAACGTATTTCACTTTAATAAAGGGGAGAGACATTTAAGTAATTTATTTATATAGCACCTTTCACAGATAATTATCACAAAGTGCTTTACAACAGTGTTTTACATGGAGCTTCCACTCGCCACATTCACTCCTGGGGCAGACAGAGGGGGGGGCAGCCACACAACCGGCACTCGCAACCTTCTCCTATTTTTAATTCTTATGTTTAGAGTTACTGGGGCTTATAGTTCTCTTCATGTCATGTCCTTCGTGCTAATCCAAGCAAGAAAGTAGACATAACTAGACTGAGACATGGCTTGTCACGGGACTCTTGCACCTGGAACATTGTGAACGCCTCTCACCAAGGACGTCACTGTGTTGTGTATATAATCCCATGTTATGTTTGCTTCTCCTTGCAAGGATTAAAACCTGGCCATTGCTTGTTAAATTATAATTGGTCTCCGTGTCTCTCTGGTTAAATATAAGGATATAAAATATTCCTTTAACAGGAGGATTATTTTATTAAAAATTATTTAATATAGTAATTAATTGAGATGGTAGATATGTGGTGTTGTGGTGCAATTGCATGCATGTTTAAAATTTTGAAAAATGCATCTGAAATTAGATTCTCCATTGTTTAACTCTTAAAATAGTATATGCTGCATAAAACATGTTTGAACTAGTGTGATGTATACAATTCTTGTAGGAAAAGCGTGGCAGGAGGAGTGCTTTTGATGATTCATGTCTGTTAAAAGCAGGTATGCCAACTCTCATTCATTTAGTGCGAGACGAACGCAATTTAATTTTTTCATCTGTAGTGCCTCAGAATCAAGAAAAAACAAAACACAACTGCACTGGGTCACTGTACATCTCTCGCACCACACTCATCCGCTGCTCCCTCGGAGACTGACACCCTCCTCGCACACGCGCTCACTGTCATTCACTCAGACACACTGAGCCGTCTTAAACTAAACACAATAAAGACACTTCCCGCAACATATCGATGAAGAGCGGGAACGGCACTCGCATGCTCCGACTAATAAAAACACAAAACAGACTGTAGGAGACAGGACATGGGTGCACTGTGGCGGAGGTCACGGGAGCGCTGGCACGTGGGTCTGTGAAGGTGTGCACTTTCGGGAAGCCAGATGGTTGAGTCAGGTACGGGTAGCCGCAATTTATTTATTTTTGACCGCAAAGCGAACGTCTGAGATTATATATTTATGCATTCTGGTTCATGTCCATCATATATCTGCTGAGCTGCATTATTTAATCTGCAATAAACCTACCAAACGCACATCAGATCTGACATTATTTATCAATTATAGTCTTTAAGCGTGTCACAACTTTTAGCAGCACCAGGACCCAACTCTGAACCTCACCGCGGCTACAAGGTTCTACAGACATTTATAGTGTTTGCATTGTTATAATGTTGGGCCATCTATGCAATTTTGACCGCCACGTGGTAACGCTAGCATCTTCATGAATGGAATATTCTTTGCTATTAGATGTTGTTCAAGAGAGTTTAAACAACTCAGTTCAACAGGAATTGGATCCAGAGCAAGATTATTTGCTACACTTTCAGCAGGCATTTTATCTTCACTAATCTTTCTATCACATGTGTGACAAATCCACAGAGATTCAGCTGGAGTATTTTTATAAATACAGTCTTTACCGCAGCCTTTATTACAGGTATGCAGATAATTATGCGTTGTACAACTGTTTGCAATATAGCCTGCTTGGACCGATTTTTGTTTATTTATTTATTTTACAGTGTTTAACCTGCATTTTAAAGCGGCCACAATGACAAACTGAACATACATACTCAGGCCCTGAAGATATTTTTTGTTTAAATAGTTAAATTACACAGTCAATCTCTTTCCATTTGATCTCTGCCTCAATCCGGGTTACAGCATTTCTCATTTTAATAGTATTGGCAAAACTTACATCATCTTTATATTTCTGTTTGTTATAATCTATCACGTTTTTGTGTATTTCATTGTCACTGTATTTGTCAACACTGTACTTTTTGACTGATTCCCTGTGTGAGATATTGTCTCTGTATTTATCTATGCTATATTTTTTTTTTACTGTTTCTCGATGCTGTTCATTTTATTGTACTTTTCAGTGCTGGATGCCATTAATTTCTTTGTAAGTTTCATCATCATGATATCTTTTGTTTACGTAGATTTGGTTCCTCTGTTTTAAGTCATGATTCCTGCTATATAGTGTTTGTGGGGCTGAGTTTGCATTTAATGTGTCATGAAACGTTGAAGCTTCAAATGATGCTTGACAAATGGAAGCACAGCTATGATCTTTTCTCTTTACACATGCAACAACTTCATAATGACAGCTATTAACGTGTTTCAAGTAAATCCCCTTTTGACAGCCACGTCTATTAGATGACACATTTGAGGCTGAATATTTAAGCCATTTGTCTTGACTGAAAGCAAATATGTCTACACCAATTAAATCACTGGCCGCTTGTATTTCCAGCTCTGTTGCCCACGTTCCGACATAATTCAATCTCGAACTCTCAATGTAGTTTGCAACAGAACTGTGTCCTTGTCTGAGATAGTGACTGTACCTTCCTTCATTCTGCAGTACGTGAGTTACAACAGCACATCTCAGTTTTCTGTGTTCTCGTTCATTTCCACTAACAACATAAACTACCGATCTGAAAAAGCTGTTACCGTCACCCACAATATCTTTGGTTTCACAAGGTTCAGCCATTTCAACGATCTTGTTTGGATGCTTGTTCTTTTACAACATGTACAATGTTTAGCTTCAAGCAAATACTTTTGTTGCTGTACTGTTAATGGATTAAATTCAAAAGCAACACTTTCAGTGTTAGAAATAAATTCAACATCAGCTGTATTTTCATTGCTTGGACATTCAGAAGTCTTTCCTGTGTTCTCTTCTGTTTCATTCAGAAGTATTTGATATGTACTGATAGTCAGTCCAAGAGTGACTGCTACTTGCCATTTCTGATTTTATACTTTCACTCACTCTTTCTGCTTCAGCATTTTCCTCCACCACTGGATGGCACACCATTCGACCATGCCTTTTTTTTTTTTTCTTTTATTTATCAAAAAATACAAAAGTTTAAAAGAAATTTTTTTTTGTACAATCGTTTTCAAGAGATATTTTTAAAAAGACTCTTTTCTACGACTTCAATCATTTCCAACATTAATATTTTTATAACTCATTTTTCACAAATATAAATCTTTTTCTGCTTATCTCCTTTAGTTATATCATTTTTAATCTTACACATCAGAAGTGCTAAATACCATTTCCTTTTTGATTTATCTCTGCATACCTTTTATCTTTTAGCCTCTAAAACATTGTGTTACATCTTTTTCTAATTTCTACTTTTCACTTTTACTTATTTTTTAGTGTCTCATTCATCATTTAATTTTCTTTTTCTGTGTCCCTTTGCTTTGTTCGTTTGTAGATGGCTCCAGTTTTAAAAATGTAAATTCAGTTGTCCTTGCGGGGTGATTGTGATTAAAGTGTTGTAGGCCTGGAAATTGGCCAAAAAGCGATTATGCGCATGAATGTTCAAGTGTATTAAGTGTGTCCTTACTAGTCCTTTGTATATTGCCCAGTGGTCTCCAGTTCTTTTTTCGTGTAGGTGACTGTTTCGTACTATGAAGATAGTATGTCTTGCTATTGCCAAAAGGAGGTTTATTGCAGTTGTGTTGGTCCGGGGTTGTTTTGGGGTTCCAAATAAAAGTGGCCATATTCCTTCTAGGTTTCGTCCATGCGTTGTTGGTGGGGGGAGTTTTAAATTCATTCTCCGTGCCAGGAGATCCTCCACTCGGGTCCAGAACCGCTCGGCGACTGGGCAGGTGGCCACGAGGTGTAGAATGTCTTTTGGTGATCTGCTACACACTGGGCACTCTCTGCCGTACTCTGCCGGGAATATTTTGTGTAATGTCGTGCATGTGTATATTCTGTGTCTAATTTTGAAGTCAGTATTACTGACCGCTGGTGCTGTGTACCAATTATGTATGTTTGCCCAGAGGGATGCAGTGTTGTGTACCGGGAATGTATGTGACCATATGTGCTCAGCGGCTGGTCTTTTAAATACCTTGGGTAGAAGCGCTTTGTATATCTTTGTTGTTATTTTGCTTAGTTTTATTTGTTTTGTCTTTTATGTCCACTATAAAGTCTAATTTTGTTTCCTCCTGTCTCTCTCCTGTGTATTGGTTTTCTCAGTATTTGTCCCCATTTTTCCATGACTGTCTCTTTCACTTTTTGTAATATGTTTTGTACTGCAGTCCTCAGTTTTATTTTTGCTGTCTTGAAACTTGTTTTTATTTTCTCCATGTCTGTTTCCTTTGTTGTCTAGTATGTCGTTTAGACATCTTAAACCGGCCTTCTCATACAAACCACTGTATATCATTTCCTTATTCCCTGAAGTCTGTTTGAGTAGATCTGGATTAAGTCTTAAAGGCATTAACCCAATTTGTTCTGAGGTAGATGGTACTACTTCTGCTTGCTGTCTTATTGCTGTCCATGCTTCCCACACCTCCCTCTCAAAACACCTTAATTGATTTCCATCATTTTTTGGTAGTGACTGGCATAGATTATACCATCCATACTCTGATATGTTTTTTATGCTTTTTTTTCTAAAAAATATTTCCATGGCGCTTTATTTGAGGTACTGAGCATTTTGCGTACTAGTTTTATTCTTAGTGCTTGTTTTTTTGTTTCTATATGATTAAGATTTAGCCCCCCTTCTTTGTCTTTTCCTATCATTGTTTTGATTGCTATTTGTCCTCTGTCTCTTTTCCATAAGAAATTGTTTGTAATGTGATTAAGTTTCTTTATTTCCTCTTCTGTAATGTTGCATACCGTTAACGTATGTATTAGTTTAGATGAGCATAGCGTTTAAAATCAGCACTTTGCCTTTTGATGTCAGTTTTCTTTGTTTCCATCTGTTTAAAGTGTTTTCGATTTTCTGTATTAGTTCCTTCCACCCTTTTTCTCTGCACTGTGCTTCTTCTTTCCCCATTAGTACTCCCAGGACTTTATAAGCTTCTGTGTTCACTTTGAAATTTAAATTGATTTGTTTCTATTTTAGTTGTGCCGCAAAAAGCAATTTGTGTTGACTTGGTCTCCTGAGGCCAGACAGTACACATTTAATTCATGTATTGCAGCTGTTACGCTTTCCATATCTTTTATTATCAGGTTTGTATCGTCTGCAAATTAAATTATTTTACACTCTTCTCCACTGGGTATTTTGATTCCTTTTATATCTTTTTGTTTTATCATTTCCGCTAATGGTTCTACTGCTAGGCTGTACAGTAGCGACGACAGAGGGCATCCCTGTCTCACTGATCTTCTTAATGCGAAGGCACCTGTTAGAAATCCATTACATTTTACTCTACTCTTTGGTTAAAACTGTTATATAGTAATGCAATCTATGAATCTTGGTCCGAATTTGTATTTCTCTAGAATGTCCCATAAAAATTGATGTTCGACTCTATCGAAGGCTTTACTGAAATCAACACTGATGTGGATTCCTTCTGTGTTGTGCATGTGTTTTATTATGTACTTCATGGATAGTGTTGGGTCTGATATCTTCCCGTTACGCTGTATGCTTGTGTGGTTGCCACTAAGTTGCCTATTATGCTTTTTAACCTGTTTGCTAATGTTTTTGTCAGTATTTTGTAATCTACATTTAATAAACTGATGGGTCTGTAATTTTCTAGTTTTGTCTTATCTCCTTTTTTAAAAATGAGGGTTACCACACCTGTTGAAAATGTTGTTTTTTCTCTTTTTCCATGTCTCTATATATTGTGTGTAAGATGGATACTAGTCTATGAGAATTTTTTTAAGAATTCAGCCGTTAGGCCGTCTGCTCCTGGGCTTTTATTGTTTTTCATGCTTCTTATTGCTATTTTTAGCTCTTCTTTGGATATTGGAGCATCACATGTCTCCACCTCTTTTTCTTTTAACTTTCTGTTTAGAGTTTGAACTGCTGTGTCTGAATGGTTTTGTATCTGCTTTGTGAATTAAACAAAGTAGCATAATATTTTTCGATTTCTTCTAATATGTCCTCTATTTCTGTTTTCTCTCTTCCTGTCTCACTGCTTACTAGTTTTTCTATATATTGTTGAGTTTGTCTTTGTTTTTCTAGGCCAAAAAAGAAACCTGTCGACCTCTCCCCTTCTACTGTACTGTGCTCTTGCTCTTACCATTGCTCCCTTGCATTTGTCTGTTTCTATCTGCTCTAGTGTTGCTTTTAGTGTTTGATATTCTGCGTTTACTTCTCCTCCATTTACAGCCATTTTCCCACTTATGTCTATTTCTTTCTTTCTGATTTCTCTTTCTTCTTTCTCTCCATTTTTTTTGCTTACTGTAGTTTATTGATAGTTTTTTGGCTTGTTCCCACCATTCTATTTTGCTTTTAAGGTCTCCATTTCTATTTCTAGGTTTTGTAGCAAGTTATCTATCTTTTTGATGAATATTTTGTCTTCTAATAGGGAGTTGTTTAAAACCCATAGTCCTCCGTTTTTCCTTGCTCCTGAGATTACTAGGTTTACTGATAAGCTTGCATGATCGCTTAGACTTGACCACGTATACCATGTCTCCCCCAGTATGTGTACTATGTTTGCTGAGATCAGGGCCATATCTATTCTGGATTGTTTTAGTTTCCCCAGTACTACTTGTCTTCTTGAAAATGTTCTCTTGTTTGGATTTTGGCTCCTCCAGGCGTCTATGATGCTTGTACTATTCATTATTTTTAATAACTCTATGCGGCTTGTCATATTCATGTGTTATTTTTGCTTAAATCTAAGTTGCTGAGCGTTGTATTAAAATCACCAATTATTATTGTTTTTCATTGATGTAATTTGAGGTGTGTAAAGAAAACCCTTCTTTCTATTTCCTTGTTTGGTGCGTATATGTTTATTATTCTGAGTTTAGTACTTTCTGTAAAGTCTAAGACTAGATATCGCCCTGTGGATCTGCTTGTGTCATTGTTGGGGTTCCCCATGGACCTGGTTTTACTATGACTGCTACCCCCTTGATCTAGCTGTTCCTTCTGCCGTATACACTGTCCCCACATGCATTGCTTTTATAGCCTGGACATGTTCTTGCTCCCACCAGGTTTCTTGTAGACATAAAATGTCCCATTTGCAGGCATGTAATACACTATGCGTTCTTAGTTGACTTCTCAGGCCCCGTGCATTTACGGCGGTAAGGGACAGTCATGTCGAAGGGCTAGGAGAATTTTACCTTGGTCTTATTTGTGTTTTTTCGTTGCCTTCCTCCCCCCTTCATTTTCACTTTGCCTTTTCTTTATCTCTGATGTTTCAGAGTCTATTTGCATGTGTTCTGTTTCTGTTCTGTTTTTTTCAGCGGCAAATGTAGCTGGGTGCAGCGGCGTTGGGATTTGAAATTTTGATATAGATACAGTGCGCACATTGCGCTGTTCAGTCTGGGCTTCCTGGGGTTTTCCCCCCGTTGTTTTTTCTCTTTCTGTGCTCGCTTTTCTTTCTTTGTCCTTTTTCTCGGCCCTTTCTCTTAGCTCCAGGCTTTTACTTCTGCTCAGTCTGGGAGTGCAGCACCCCCGGCTGTTACGTGGTACCGGCCCACTGTCCTCCCCCTTCCCGCGTTCGACCTCTGCCGCTGTGGCTTTAGAGGTAAGGCTTTGTTTTGTGATTTCTCCTCCCACAATGTCCAGCACCACAGTCATCTCCTTTTCATACATATTTGCTCTCAGATTTTCCTCTCCTTTCGTCTTTTCTTTTCCTGCTTCTTTATTCTCCGTGCTTTTCTCTTTTAATCTTTTCTCCGCGGCTGTCGCCGTGCTCACCTCCATTTCCTCCCATGCTTCGCCCCACTGAGTGTAAGCTCATTTAAAAAAGAAACTTAAAAACTCCTCCGCAGCAAACAGCGCTGGGAGGAGGTAAAAACACTTTGAGAACAAAATAAACTTAAAGAGCAGCTTCAAAACGCTGTATAGTCCACAAAAACATGATAAATCCTTCTCAAGTCTCTCCGCTCACGCTGCACACACCTGCTCCGCTCAAAAGGGGCGTGGTGGGCTGGAGGTGGAAGCTGCTGATGGATTGGACACCATTCGACCATGCTGACTGTCTTTCTCAATTACATTGGCCTCAACTCCAGTTACTTCAAAAGGATGATTATATGCGTTCAAGGATGCACCAAGTCTCCTGAAATGAATGACCAAAGAATCCATGCTGGGATGGAAAACCACTACACTCTTACCTCGAGCTGAAACTGTTCCATCACAGAGTCGTGCATGTGGATCAATCACTGCATACCACAAACCTTGTCTGACAGCTGCACATGTTTTCCATAATGTTTACCAAACACGCATCAAACGTCTGGAATGCTTGATTTAATGCTTCATCAAGGGACATGGCAACACCTTGCAGACCTTCTTCATATTGGTTAATACCAAACAAGCCAGTAAACATAATTTATTGAAAAACTACAATTATTTAATGTGTGTGTCAGGCAGCTCAGCAACTTCAATGTAGCCATTCACAGGATCATTGATTTTTTTTTTTTTTTTTTTTTTTTTTTTTCCTGCATCTCTCATAGCACTGTACAAGTCATCTCCAAGCATCAGAACATCATTCAGGTGACTCGGGGTCCATTCCAACACATTCTTCACTTTACACATCAAAATTGGAATTAAACTGTTTGCAGCACATTGCTTGCCACTATTGTAGCCAAAACACTTTGCACCCTGATGTAGTGAATATGGTCTCATTAATGAATTAATATGAATATGAATTATGAAAATTAATAATAAATATTTTGTCTATCAAAATATTAATTTCTTTCGGGGCACCACCTTAGTTTTAACAGTTCTAAGGAAACTAATTATGTTTGATAAGTCTCAATCTTGAAGGAAGGAATTATAACTCGTTTTCGATCCAGATCTGAATTAAACAATGAAGCAAGAATGTCTTTATGGGGTTTTATTAAATATTATGCAAGTTAAAATATGAATAATAATAGTGGGAAGGACACAAGGGAATAATCAGGGCAAATGATGAAAATAATGAACATAAAACATTGACAATGGCAGAATGGTTTACTTGTTATACCTTTGATGGAGCAAGGTAAGTTTAATTCTTTTTAATTTGGTTAATTACTGCGAGCAATTTAGGGATTTGATATAAAGGGCGACTTAATTCAAGGCTGGTTACGAAGTCGGATATTAGATTAAAACTTGTGGTTATAAGAGGTTGTTTTACGGTTAATTTGGATAGCGGACAAGAGAAATTACTGCTGGCTATATTTCACAATACACAGTTTAACACCAAGATTGTGTCCAGTGTTCGACTCACTCTGATCTGGTGGGTCAGTACCAGCAGTGCGGTTCCGATCAGTCCCAAAGGGAGGCTTCGAGATTCCCGGGGTCGCGGCTGGATTCCGGCCGTAGAGAGGTGTCACCGGTACACGGGTTGCTAAGGATAATACCTTTAGCAGACCAAAAGGCGTCCTGTATTGTCCGTGAGGTAAAGTAGACTTTACCAGCAGCCAATAAGAGAGTCTTTAAAACTGAAGTCCGCTACAAGACGAAAAGATGTCTTTTGGATTTAACAAAGCCTTTCTTTCGTAGCGTCAAAAAGCCTTTTAAAACTACAAAAAGTTTCTTCCGCGAGGAAGTGATGTAATTCCGTGGATAAGAATTTTGTCAAACAAAAATCAAATGTGTTGGATCTTCAAAAATAAAGTCACTTTAACACAGACTGTGTTACGTGGTTTTAAGCTTAAAAGTTACGAAGCGATAAATACAAAAACTTAGTAGAAAAGTAGACAAGATTACGCGAACAGGAGTGTGCAAAGCGTTGCGGAAAGAGAAGAGTACAAGAGAGATTAAGTTAAGCGTTCAAGAGCTTGAGAGAGAGCTATTTCCGCTTTGCCGAATCTTTTGTAAGAGACGCAAAAAGGGCGTGTTTACACACGTTTGGGGAATAGGGGAGGTGTTGTGAAATATTTGGGTTTGAAATAAACTTTACTTTGTCCCATCAAATAAAGGATTTTACACATATTTAAAAACCGTATTGCTTCGGCATTGCATCATAAAATCATCAGAAATGTCTTTACGAACATTTAAATACCAAACACATATATATTCTCTGTAATTTAGCTGAAACAAATTAATATGTTTTTATTGTACCATACACTTATGCAAAGTAAAACAGCATAACATATTTACGTTTCTTGTCCTGCTGGAGCCTGTTAAGGGAAAATGGTGAGGTTTGCACATTTAATGACAGTCTTTAATATACACTCAAATGGACCAGAACGGAGAATTGCCTTTAGTTTCGAAGTAGAGTTATTACTCTGTTCGACCAAAGGAGGGCAATGTTCAATCACTTATAGAATCCTGAAACAAAGACACAGTCCGTGGGCAATTATCAAGATAGTCTGTAGTCACAGGATTAAGGCGTCAGCTTTGGCACCACAAAGTCTGGTTTGCCAAGAGATAGCGGCTACATGTTTGAAACCAAAGTTGTTAATCACATTTCACTTTTCCATGAACTTTCTTAAAGCAACATCGAGCATCTGGAAAGAATTAACACAGGGTAGTTAAGTCTTCTTGTCTTCTCCTCGGTCTGAATAAACAAAAACGGCCAGGCCTTGAAAGTTCAGAGCTGTGAATCAGTGACACTCCGAATGGAGGTGTAAGGGATAATTCATTTATAATCCACAGGGATTCCTGGTCCTCTAGGAGACTTCACTACACTGATGGAAAGAGCCTCTGATGTAAGACGTCTGTGGACAGAAATCAGAAATATTCATAGTCATGGTAGCATTTACAATAGGATTGATACCATCGTTGACACCAGGATTGACATCCAGGTTCGAGACAACGGGTTTGACACCATGCTTGATATCCAGGTTCGAGACAACGGGTTTGACACCAGGTTTGACACCATGCTTGATATCCAGGTTCGAGACAACGGGTTTGACACCATGCTTGATATCCAGGTTCGAGACAACGGGTTTGACACCATGCTTGATATCCAGGTTCGAGACAACGGGTTTGACACCATGCTTGATATCCAGGTTCGAGACAACGGGTTTGACACCATGCTTGATATCCAGGTTCGAGACAACGGGTTTGACACCATGCTTGATATCCAGGTTCGAGACAACGGGTTTGACACCATGCTTGATATCCAGGTTCGAGACAACGGGTTTGACACCATGCTTGATATCCAGGTTCGAGACAACGGGTTTGACACCATGCTTGATATCCAGGTTCGAGACAACGGGTTTGACACCATGCTTGATATCCAGGTTCGAGACAACGGGTTTGACACCATGCTTGATATCCAGGTTCGAGACAACGGGTTTGACACCATGCTTGATATCCAGGTTCGAGACAACGGGTTTGACACCATGCTTGATATCCAGGTTCGAGACAACGGGTTTGACACCATGCTTGATATCCAGGTTCGAGACAACGGGTTTGACACCATGCTTGATATCCAGGTTCGAGACAACGGGTTTGACACCATGCTTGATATCCAGGTTCGAGACAACGGGTTTGACACCATGCTTGATATCCAGGTTCGAGACAACGGGTTTGACACCAGGTTTGACACCGGATTTGACAAGTTTATACCAGAGATTTCAACAAATGGTTGAACAGTTTTGTTTATCCCGTTGTGATGTACACAACGTTCAGTTATTTCTACCAATCTTTTAAGAGGCGGCAGAGCCTCTTCAGGATCAGCTGCCATCCGGTCCGCCATCCTCTTCTTCGCCACCTGAGAGCGCCTGCTTTGCTTTGTGCGAGGCATCTGTACACACAAAACACAAAATTACAAATTAAATGATATAACTGCATCACAATTCACAAACAGAAAAAAATTACTTCACATTAAAACAAGGTTTGGTAATGGGTCTATTATCAAGGTCTTTTACTTCTATTAATAATAATTTTGCAATTCAATCTGTTTTATTTGGTATTTAGGAGATACAATCTTTATATATGCAAAGATGAAATAAAATATATAAGCATTAAGTTTATTAGATTGTAAAATGTTTTCAATTACAACAATATTTGCCACCTAAAAATTTATTTCCAGGGACATTTTCAAATTAAATTTTGTAACACTATCAGTGTCCAATTAAACAATTTAATTAAATATCCTTACAGGTAATATAGGCATTGTCAATTGCATACATAAAATTATTCAATATTGTCCAAAAAAAATTAAATAATTGAATATGTAATTAAGAGCCACTAGGTGGCAGCAAGTGTTGGAGTCATTTATCAATTTCTTCAAACCACTGATTCAATAAAGGAAAAACAAATAATTGTTCATTTTTTCAAACGTGTTTGTGTCAGGTCTGTATTTTAATTGGCATGCCACTAAAAAATTTCCAATATGTCAAAAAATAAAATAAAACTCTAAATAAATGAGTCACCATTTAAAGCTTTATTATACATAATTTCGTTCCATACCTGTAAAACCTCAGTTCATCTTCAGACACAGTTCAAGATATTATATTTTTAGTCTTTAGAGCGTATCCAAGTGTATGTACACAATATTGTCCATGTCCAGAAAGGGAATAAAATCTTTATTAAAGTAGTCCATATGTGACATCAGTTAATTAGATTTTTTTGAACCAATGAAAATACATTTTAGTCCACAAATAACAAATACTAGGACTTTATTCAGAATTGTCCACTTCTGGTTTGTTTTCAATCCTCAAAGATTTGAATGGTTATGAATCAGCATATTGATTCATGATTTGGATCACAAACTTGGATGTCAAACTGCTGAAATCACGTGACACTGGGGATCCAAATCATGGACGTGGAGGGCAGCTTCAGGCCAAAACACAACATATAAACATCAACATCAGTTGAGGGTTGCAACAACAACTTTTAAAAGACAATATCCTGGTGGGACTTCTGTTGTCGGTGGTGTAAGCATTTCAAATGAACATGATTTCTTATTGTCTAGTGACCGGGGCCATTTTATGATAAAAAAAAAAAAAAAAAGATTTCTTATAAGGCTGCACAATTTGGGAAAAAAATTATAATTGCAATTATTCTGGGTAAAATTGTGATTTAAAATTATTTTAGAATTTTTTTTTATAAATGAAAGGTGTGCGTATTTAACATTTTGAGTTTAAATATTAATATGACTAATGATTATTATTACTACTAAAACATGTTTTTAAATAAATATTTGTATCATTAAATATATATGTACAAATATATATTTATACCATTTAAACCATTAAAATAACATTTTCATAATTTTAAATAGTTATCAATAAAACTCTTGCAATACTAGCGGAAACCAACGTGAGATTAAGAGCGCAGCATAGCTTGGCTTTCCCACCATTACGTGCTGCAGCTCACAGACTTTCACAAGCTAGCCTCAAAGTACACAAATCAAACAAAAACATTGTTAAACATTGATAAGAAACTCAAGGTTTTTGTTTGTTTTAACCAAGTACTGAAATGTTAAAAAAAAAAAAGATACTGTTAAAGCAATGACGACAGTAGCACTCTTATCTTTATCCAAATTGCTTCTAACCAAAAACAGGAAGTTGGTCCGCATTAGGCAACCTGGAACAGACTCTGGTGCCTTAACTTACTGCTAAACTACTCTAAAGCCATTTGTACAGGAATACATGCAGTAAATGTCAATCAATAATTCCCTTAATAATCAAGGAGGAATCAGACTCTACTAAAATAGAGCTTTAGCATTAACCCTCTTAACTGAAAAAAAAAAAACATACGCTACTTCCGGTTTATGTGCCAAATGATGTTTCCACTCCCTTCCACTAGATGTCAGTCACCCTGTAGTTTCTACTTTTTCGTAGAAGACTCCAAACTCGAGTCTCAGTGGGCGTGTCAGGACCGGCTCAGTAGAAGCCTCATTCTCTACACTCGAGCTGGTAAACGCGACAATGACAAATAAAAAAAAAAAATACATCTGTGATGAAGCTTTGGCTTTAGTAATGGCTGACTCTGGTTCTGAGGAAGAACATCTACATTTAGAGTCTTTTCAGCCGAGTGAAAGTGAGAATGAGCGAGAGAGCATTTTGTAGTGAATATGGTCTTATTAATTATTAATTAATATGAATATTCATTATGAAAATTATTAATTCATATTTTGCTTATCAAAATATTAATTTCTTTCGGGGCACCACTCTAGTTTTAGACAGATCTAGAGAAACTGTTTAGTCTAGTCTCATTAATCTAAAGGAAGCAAATTCTTCTCGTTTTCTAACATTTCTTGATATAAACAAGGAAACATTAATGTCTTTATGGGTTTTATTAAAGATTATACAAGGTTAACAGTGAATAATGACAGAGAAATGACACAAAGGAATAATTATTGACACATGAATGGGTAAATCAAAGAACGATAAAACAGTTACTTTCAGAGGATTTTGTGAAACAAAAGAAAGTAGGCCTATTGATTATTGACTCTATTATTAGACGAGGGGCTGTTACGGAGCGTTTAGAGGGGTTTGATGACGGTTTCTGGTGCTAAGGCTACTATGTTTAGACAGCTAGACGCCAAATTATGTGTCACGTTCAGACTCACCCTTGGTAGTATTCGGTCTCAGGTCTTGGCAACCAGGAGTCAAAAGGGGTCCTTTCGACTCAGGGCGCACGCCGATGACGCGTGTAGTCTCCAAGATGGCCTTAACGTGTACACACAGAAAAGCTGTAGGGCCTGTACGATGTCCCAAAAACGTCTCGTTACTGTCCAACATCAGCGCCGCACACAGAGTGAAATTGAGTCCTTTAAAGTTATTGCGAGGTCCATTGAGGGGGGTTTTAGCGGCTTTGTTGCTGGCTTAAACTTGCTCGAGAAAGCTAGATATTAGTCAAGCTAACTCTTTAGCAGGCCGGAAATCTTCAAAAATAAAAAGCGAGGCAACAGCGTACTGCAGGAAGTACTTAGAGCCGCTTGGTGAGGAAGGAAAACTTAGCGCTGTGAGCTAGGCTTTCAGACTTTGAACAAAGACGGTTTACACGTTTACCACGAGGTTCCAGGCTTAAGGTTGCAGACCATACGGCCTTGACGGACCAGGGGTCCAGTGCCAGGAAGAGGAGACGAAGAGTAGAGAGAGCGGAGTTCTTGGCTGTGCGCCAATTTTATCACTTCCGGACGGGGTGTGTCTTACGGAGAAGGGCATTGCTTTGGGGGAAGTTTAACTAAAGTTTAAATGTTTAAACTAAGTCTTAAACATTCCTTTTGTTTCACCCTATTTTCCTTGGTTTTCGTAAAACACACAAAAACATTCGTACTTGCAGGATTATGCAAAGAAACATTTGTCAGACTTAATATAAAAACATATATTCATTACATTTTATTAACATAAAACATAGACCTGTAGAAATGGGTTAAGGAATTAGTTGCCTTGTAAAACTCTGCGTCCTGGAAACTAACAGTATGATTGTTAGTACATTCACAATAATTCTAAATAATAAAATAACTAAATATCCTTTAATGGAATAACACAAAAATGTCCAAATTGACCAACAGGGGGTAATGTTTGACCATGCCCGAATGACTATGATCAAAGACATTTTCAACTGTCAATCAGGATTAGAATAAAGTGTTCTCGAGAAGGCTGGATGGACATCTTATCTCACAGAATTTATGGCTTTTAGACATGGTGCCTAGCAGTCTGTGGTGTTCCATGTGTCACCTTTGACACGGTGCTGGGTAGAACGAGGTTCCAATTCTTATAAAAGCAAAACAAAGTCATTAATAAGTTTCCTGTCCTTGGCAAAACATGTTGGTGTCCTTTTATCTGAAAGAAAACGGGGTTACATGTCTTCTCAAGATTTACGTCCACAGCCTGTCTCTGGAGGCCGATGGTGAAACAGTTGTTAATCTTGAAGACCCTTAGTGAAACAGTTTGGAGGTCTGCAAGTGATTAAACAAATGTTATAATCCGTGTGGCGTCCTGGAGGCTGATCTACTACAATTTGTAACTTGGACAGCGGCAGCGCTGCCGACGCCTCTCTCTAGCTCTATAAAGCAGACTTTGCCCAAAATCAGTGAAAGAAACGGGAGGAAACTATTCGCTCTGGCCGCGGTAGTGATGGGGAGGTCAGGAATAATGCAGCTTCTATTGACTGCTGTTTAAGACCAATACGTGTTGTTCATCCTGACACTTTACCCAGTCGAGGAGGGAGAGACAGGGGTGAATACAGTCAGTCCTATGAGAGGTCCTAAACTCTAAAAAAAACTAACTATGCCATTTGGATGGATAAGAAAAAATAAACATAGTCACACTGGTGGTGATAAGCGACAACTGAAGCCTCAGATGCCCTGGAGCAGACTGACAGAGCCATTCAGCGCCTACAGCCTCTCCGACCTTCACCACATATATTCACTAAACATTCTTACGCATTCATACAAATACATGTTTGCCGACTGCTTTATCACTCACAAGGTTCGGTAAATGATTCAGTTTTAAAATGATACATACAGTGCACTTTCTATCTAAATAAAAATAAGCTGCGTCCTGCGAAGGCCACATTCTAAGGCCGCATGCGTCATAAGGCGGTCTCATTTAAAAATCGTTTACAATTAAATGAAACAGCTATAATGATATTCAGTCAATAAAATGCGTTAATTTTATTTTTATCCTTTCATTAGTATTTTAAGAGCCGCTGCGGTCATATTAATACAGTAATTACACACACCTAAAGCCCTAAACAGAGTGCATTTGAAACAACATTACAATGCCATTTTTTGTGAGAACGCTTAAATGTGTAAAACAGCGCTCGAGTCTGTACACAGTTGAAACCCTTTAAATAACGTTTTCTGTGAGTGAACTTTAGATACAGCCTACACAGCAAAAAATATAAAACTGATTAGCTTACACAATTACCAATTGAAACATGTGGTCTTACCTTTCCAGAAAATGTCCAAAATGAAATGTCATTCCAGTGATTCAGTCAAAGAAAACGGAAACACATCTAATAAAAAAAAACGCAGCACCATCTGGTGGATTGGATTATAACACACAATACATAATAAAAGGTTATACAATGAATAATTATTTCAAACATCTATACAACAAAATGTGTATAAATTTAGACCACTCTTATTGTCATTTTTATACATGTTATGAACTTGAAAAATTTTATATATAAATAGCCTAATATAAAATTTCGGTTTTTCAAATACAGACTAGTGATGGGCAAGCCGGCTCTTTTAAGTGAGCCGAGTCAAATGAGCCAGCTCACTTGACAAAGCTCACTTAAAAAGGGCCTTTTGGATCACAAATGGGTCTTTAAATAATAAATGTTTTAACCCTTTATTAACTGTCATATAAACAATTCCGCCAGAGCATTTTACATGCTGTTGGGCCAGTATTCTAACAATCTATACATCAATACAATCCCCAAATACCATATTTTAAGAATATATGTGCAGTTTATACTAAAGTAATTGATAAAAAGTGAAACAAACCAAAAAAAAACATTTAATAGTTTTTTTTTTTTACACATTTGCCTAGCTATATACACCTCAAAATGAGTATAAAAATGTGCAGAAGATCATTTCAAACTCCATAAATTTTATTTGAAGTGTTTACCCAATTAAGTTTTTGAGATAGACATTTTTATAAACTGAAAAAATAATTTTCCACAATTTGCCAAAAAAGACAGCATGTAAAACAAAATAATATTTACTATTCTACAATATAATTTCAAAGTGTCACAGAAACATAGGAGCACACTTAGCTTTGTATAAGACAATGATAATTCATAAAAGTACAATAAACAACCAAAAAGATAGTTTCAGCTGATCGGAGAAGTCTACCTCACCCATGAACTGTTGTAGTCCTTCACAGCTGATGGCACCGGCCCCTCCACTGGCGTCTACTTTCCCCCGACCTCTCCCAAAATGCCCAGATACAGCATGAGCCCAATGTACTTGTACAGCTCATCTTCTCTGAGCTCTGCCAATTTTGCAATGTTTTTTTGCTGGATTTTTACTGGTGTTTTATCAAAGAACATCTTGGAGAGTTCTGTTGGATAAGGCATGTCCACACATTGTGACAGGTGGCTGCACACCTGGCTGTCTTTTAGGAAGGGAATGGGGCATGGGGTGTGGTAAGCTATCAGGCTCCTCTTGGCTCTTCCAGCTCCAGGAAGTGCATCTGAATGAGTCCTGCTTTTGTGTGCCTGCTGCAGACTCCTCCTCTGCCTGTCCTCAGTGAAGTAGGTGGGGCAGGGGGGCAGAAGACCCCTTCTCCTCAATTACACTGCGGACATAAATATGAAACACAACAGTAATTTACATTTATTCATTTGGCAGACGCTTTTATCCAAAGTGACTTATATTGTTCTACAGTAATTACCAGTGTTACAGTCACTGGAGGCAAGGTGGGTTAAGTGTCTTGCCCAAGGACACAACAACAGTTTGATCTATGGGGAGAGCGGGACTCGAACCCCCTACCTTCCGGATGAAGGACGACCGCTCTACCCTAAATCTAAATAATCTAAATCTCAAGAGTTTGGTCTGGACCTGTCCTAACTGACTTATATATAAACAAGTGCATTGAATATAAAAATGACTGACAAGTTTGTCAGGGGCATTATCTATAATTTCAACACAACACACATGAAGTTATTAGACGTATTATTAGCAGGGGCGGACTTTACCATTAGGCAAAGGTCGGCAATTGCCTTGGGCCCAGAGCTACCTAGGGGCCCCAAAATGCCCCATTAACTTGCTTAAAGATTTTTATTTTTTTTTTTACTTTGTGCAAAATATATATTTCTAAAACTCCATTTGCGAAAAATGGCATCAAATCATTAGTGTCGCAAACTTTTTTATGATGCCTGGCCCCGCGGACAATGTTAGCATTGCTACTAGCGTGGAGGAGCTACCCGTTGCCGCCGGCGCCGACAGTGCTATCCCAGGCTGCTCAAGCAATATTGCTGCTAACGTTACATCCGCGGCAATTTTACAGGATGAGGAGGATCCTTCAACTGCAGGTAACGAAACTTTCAGTGACAGTGATGATAATAATGATGACGACGACTTTAACGAAAAATACGACAATTCCAATGAACAACTAATGAGTACTAGCAGTCATTCTGACCAATGTGTTACACTTGGACTTGAAGATGACCCAGCACTCTGGCCAAAACATCTCACTGACAAAGAGCGCTGCTCAATAGTGCAGAGAGGCCCAGTTCAGAGCAAGGATAGAATTTATCCTAAAAATCAAGAGGGCAGAAGATTTACAAACAGCAATTACCTGCAAATGAAGAATGGAGAAAAAATAAAGAGGTCCTGGCTCGTGTACAGTGAAAAAAATGACTGTTATGTGCTTTTGTTGCCACTTGTTTGGTAACCGAGAAAAGGCCACTCAGCTAAGTGCAGATGGGTTTAATTACTGCAAAAAATCTTTCTGCACACTTGAGACAGACTGAGAGGTCAGCAGAACACATCACAAATTCCAACGTAAGCTTTGGCATGGTTCTACAAAATGCATTCATGCAAGTAGTCTCAAATAAAACAAATGGGAAAACATCTTACCTTTAGTGCGAAGGAGAACAATGTTGGAAAATAAAAAACAACCAAAATCCTCTGCAAACTGTACAAAGGCAAAAAGTAAAAAAACAAAAACTCAGAAGTGAATCTTCCTGAATAAGAGGGCGCCCTGATACTGTGAACCAGTAAAAGGCGGCACTATATCAAGGGGAACCTGCTTCTTTTAACTGTTGGCACACAGCTGGCCCCTCCCCCCTAAGTGAAAGCACAGCCCCTTCTGGGCTTGTATCAATGAGAACTGTTAGCCCATTGGCCCAATTTCCAACATCAGCCCAGGTTTGACTTTCTGAGATAACATATTAAATGTATTTAAAATTTAAGGGTGCATTCACCAGTCCTGTTTGGTTTGCTTTAATCAAATAGTTTGTTTCATCAAATAGTCTGCTTTGTTTGAGGAGATGTGAATGTGCAATGGAACTCTGATCAGGATTCCTAGGCAAGTCTTATACTGTTTCATATTTTATTTTTGTGGAAAAAAAGACAGTTGCCCTACACTGGTCATCATTTTTGTGAATGTAGGCTACGTTGTGTAGTGGAAATGTACTGTTACATTGTGGTTCACTTAAAGAAAAAGAAAGCATTAGGTTGTCAAAACAGCTATCCTTTTGACCATGTGACCATGTGTTTATTTTTTGACCAAACTCTAAACTTTTTAAGTTTCCTCCTGGGAATTTTATAATACAGTACTCGTGTTTTATATCAACCTGGTTAAATACAGGTTAAATAAATCAATCTAAAACATTAGTATAATCTTTAATATATATAATAATTGCACTTTAGATAACACTATCACTTCTCATAGGTAGAAAGTCTGTGCAAGGGAGCAAGTCCAATTTGCAAATGCATTAGACCCTAAAAGGACAGTTTTTTTAAGTGCTACTGGTTGTTTAAGGAAAATAATTTCAAATAAAACAAATATACTGATATTGATAAATGTCATGATCATCAAGAGGTGTACAGCAGCATTAGTAAATTTATTTATAATTAATTTATAAAAAGGGCCTTCCTACATGTCCTAATGGTCTATGCTTGAAACTTTTGCATACATAATGTGAGCATCACTCTCAGGTGTTGTAACTGTATGATGGCCTTTCGACTGATCACCCACACTGATGCTAATGATGACATTAAGCAGTTCAGTGGAAATTTAGTCTACACCATATGAAAAGGACTTTCAAAGTTATTTTGTTTATGTCACATGAAAAATCTTGCACAGGACAAGACAGTCTCAGTGTTCTTTTTATGTCCCTCTACACAATCTGATTGTGAATACAATTGGTATATTGTCATACACTTTTGTGGAGGACATGAAGACAAACATTTAAGGGTGGCAGTAGCTCAGTGGGTAGAGCAGTTGTCTTTCAACTGGAAGGTAGGCGGTTCGATTCTCACTACACAGTTCATACTGTCGT
Organism: Neodontobutis hainanensis; assembly: GCA_024349245.1. Lineage (NCBI taxonomy): Eukaryota > Metazoa > Chordata > Actinopteri > Gobiiformes > Odontobutidae > Neodontobutis > Neodontobutis hainanensis. The sequence goes on along the minus strand of JALDNG010000931.1, from coordinate 7,432 downwards.
GTCCTTGGGCAAGACACTTAACCCATTTTGCCTCCAGTGGCTGTAACACTGGTAATACCTGTAGAACAATGTAAGTCGCTTTGGATAAAAGCGTCAGCTAAATGAATAAATGTATTTAAAAAATGTATTTAGCCTTCAGGACTCATTTCAATTAGACAAAATCTATGAGAATTAGAGCAGTTTAAAAAACATAAAATTACTGCAAAATGGCAACTGTATCACAAATCCAAAAATGAATAACTTTTGTCAAGACAGGTATTTAGATTGAGTTGAAAAGTTTGAGGTCCTTCAGAGTGTTTGTTTGTTTTGGGATTTACTGAGAGCAGGCCTACATGTCAGCACCTTAAGTTCTCCGTTTCTGTACAAAACCACATTTTAACTGTAGGAGGAAGAACAAGACTTTTCTGTTTGAGCTGATGTGTCGTATGCATCTACCAAGTTTTGTTTTTCCATGTTGGAACATTACTTTACTTTCCCTTTCCCAATATATTTTGGAAATAGTATTTTCATTTTTTAGGGGTCAACACTAAGTCGTTTATTTTCGTTATTTTTTTTTAAATACTTCAAATACATACATTTTTTGCCAGGCTTAAATTTTATAACATGTTTGCTGGGTGAAATTGAGATTTATTTTGGTAAATAGAAGTGACCTATAAATCTAAAAGCTTACTAAAAGGAACACATGCATTCCAACTTTGTAGAATTTCAACATACACATGACATGGTCTAAATCAAATGATTCTGATGAAAGTTATATCTTTATCAGCTTTATCAGGGCATAAGAGAACTGGTTGGTTTGGACTAATAGGCCTTGCCTACAGCAATATGCAAATTCAGCTGTGTCAGACCTGGTGTGTGATTGTGCCGAAAAAAGGGGTGTGGCTACATCTGAGAAGTGTATTTAATGTGGTCATCTTCAGGTAGGCTACTTACACGTCACCTTTTCCTGATCCAGGGTCTTCAATCTAGCAGAAAGGTCAGTTGTTGGAAATACAAGAATGTATAGGCCTAGTTTGTAACTTAAATGCTGACTCTATTTGTTTTTAGAAAATGGCGCATGCAATTTCATCACCTTCTAAGATGCCAAAGGTAGACTCTGAAGAAGGCCGTCAACTCCATGATCAGTTGCAACTTTTAGCTGTAAGTTCAACCATCTATTGCTTTTTATCATTCCAACATTGAATTCCTCATGTATTGCATGTATACGGTTGCTTTTGCAAGTACATTAACACTACTTCGATGTATTGTATGAACAATGTATGTGTGCCTATAGTACAATGTTTTTTGGTTGTTTGTATTACAGTATCAAGCCTTAGAAGAGACTTTACCAAGAGGCATACTCCACAAAAATATACTGCAGTATTCATCACAAGTAATGAGTGTAGCAGAGCGACTAGGAACCACGGAAAGACAGAAAAAAAGCTTTGCAAGCACAATTGAAGTTTTCAAATAAGGACCGTGATTCTTGGATGAGAAAAGCAAAAGAACAGGAAGAACGTGTAAACATGTATGAAGGAGAATGGGACGGCCTTGGTATGTATAACCAATTTACTATATATATGTATACCTGTAAATGACTAAAGTAAATTTCTGATATTTTACTTTATAGATGTCCCTGACCCCTGCCCTCAACAAGGCGAAGAGACAGCCTAGACATTGAAAGGCGCAACATGCACTATTTTTACAGTTTTGTTTTTTGTACTTTTTTATTTAGATGTGAATATTTTATGTTAGATGTTTAATTACTTTGTAGCCTTGTAAAAAAATAGTTTTCTACCTAATAAATATTTTCATTACAAAAAATATCAGCTCATCAATTCTTTCTGATTTGATCAGTTTTCAGTAGATTGCAAATGGAGCTGTGCCAGACATGGTTCAGTGTAAATATGTAAATTCCACTACATTCAACCAGTACTGTCTGAATGACCATTTAAGTTGTCTACTTATCATACTAAAAAACAAATGCATCCCCCACAGCACGTACAGGTTCACATTCAAGACCATTTACACCTCTGCGTGAACAATGTAAAAAGCATACCCCCCAAAAAACATATACACATACACTTTATTGTCTGCGCTAAACTAAGTACAAATGTATAAAAAGCACATTTAGAACTTTGTTACAATGAATCATCTCGGCTAACAGTTTTAATTTCATCTGCAACAATTTTTACTGTGACAAGTGCAGTATGTGTGTAATGTGTAAGGTGCAGAATAATAAAAAAATATATCTTGAGCAAAACAATTAAAAGCACTGTCTATTGAACACACGTGTTTAGCACATTTTGTCTAAGTTCGGTGGCTGTGGAATGAAGCAGCTATTTTCTTTCTCTATTTTTTTTTTTTTTAAAAGAGACCCTATTTTTTGTGTGTGTCTGCTCGATTAGGACAAATCCACAGTAAATTGACTATCTCTGTAACAAGGTGTATTTCAATAATAATAATGTATTTCAATAATTCTGGTGTCAAAGTGAATGGAGCACTTTGAATGTGTAAAGATACAGTTTCAGAATAAATCAAGACATAAAACAGCAAAATAACCACAAAAACATCCCTGAATACTATCCCTTTAGATGAAGTCTGTTGAAGCTGAAACACTTTTTGAAATTACAGCCACACATGTCAACATTACCTGCACCAAATATAATTGTATTAATGTGAAACAAAACAAAACTGTCAAGATTTTAGTATGAAATGGTCAGGCAGAGTCTCCATTAAATAGGGCAGAATTTGCATATTTTGGTACCACCTGTTTTTGTTTGCTGCTGTTTGTTTTGTGTTTGACAACTTGAAACAGTTACACCAGACTGCTCCAGGTTGGTCTTCAGATGTTCGACGGGCTGTTTTTTTCCACCATTCGTACTAACCTTCGAAAACTTCTGTCATCACTTTTTCTCTTCCCTCCCACATCCAGGGAGGTTCTTGACAGTTCCATGCCGTGAGAACTTTTTAACCACATTACGCACTGTTGAAACAGGGATGCCAAGGTCTTTGGAGATGGCCTTATACCCTTTGGAGGTCTTGTGCTTGTCCTCAGACAGCTCCTTTGTCTTTACCATTGTCACACATGAAGAGGGAATAACAGGTGGCTTTTTATAAAACCAAAATGTTCATTTATTGGCTAATTCAGGCCACATGAGTGGAGGCAATTCATCACAGGTGATCCTCGTTTGAGATCTGCAACAGGTGAGCCAAATTGGGGTTCCATACTGATTTGCAGCAAAGGGTGCCAATACCACTGACAAGGCAAGCATTATGGTTTTCTGTTTTCCTCATAATGTTTATCTTTTTAAATGTTATTTATCATTTACTGTTTTGTGTCAAACACAAGCTATCTGTAGTAATACATTGGTTAATTTAATACATTTCCTTCAGTAGATATTCCACAATATGTACATAAACTTCACGGGTGCCAATAATGGTTAACAGGACTGTACATTACCCTTGTTCAAACATATACAATTTTTGTTTAATTTAGGAGTTAATTGAAAACAATTGAGAATCTAATTCAGCTGCATTATTTTCAAAATTTTAACATGCATGCAATTGACAAACACCACATATCTACCATCTCAATTAATTGCTATACTAAATAATAAACCTCCCAATAACTTTGCTTTTCCAAAAGTCTCTTCCCCCTTTATTAAAGTGAAGTACATTGTTAATGTATTTATATATAAAAAAAAAAAAAAAAAAAAAAAAATCACATTTCATTACAGATCACCAAACTGGAGGCCATGGTTTACTCGCTGGACATCTCATACACGATGGTCACCATCAGAGACAACGACTGAACTGAAGACCTGCTGCCTAGCTGACCAAACTGGCACAATCGTGTTGTCGTTGTGGGATTCACAGATCAACATGGTTGACTTTCACAAGGTGTACATGTTCACAAATTTAGCCACTTCATGGACAAAATAACACTCACAACTACACGATCAACACACATTTACAAAAAAAAAAATTGCAATTACCACTACTGATGAACCACAAACTCCAACCACACACAAAGCACACAATAACGAGACATAACAAAAAAAAATCCTCTATAAAATACAATTTTACAGAGGCTACATCTGTTAAACAGAATGTTGTTCTGTGTTTTTTATTTTTTACAGATATAACTCCAGATGTCTATACATCATTGCTGTGTGAAGACTGCTGAAGAAAACAAGTAGGGCTTTTTTTTTTGTTTTTTTAAATAAGGATTGACAAAAGGAGGGAAACAAGAGATGTAGAGGGCCCCATGTCTGTGTTTGCCTTGGGCCCCAAAATGTCTAAAGCCGCCCCTGATTATTAGACGTATTACGCACAACAACAACAAAACAATGATATGCATTTGGCGCCGCTTTTCTCTCACTCAAAACATGTCATGAAATACATACTTTCATGTCACGAGAGGGATCTAGTCCTTCAGTGAAGTGGACTTATGAATAACTGTCAGCACTATTCGGGTCAGACGAGGAGTAAAAAACTCCTTCCTCATCTGACTTACCAGATAAGGCCGAAACGTACTGCCATTTACGCTGGGTTTTAGCGGATCCATAATTCTCTGTGATGGCGTGGGGAGTTTGAAACGTGTGTGGTGAGTGTCTGGAGCATGTGTGGTGTTTGTTTTTGTAAAAGAGTGAGCTATAGAATGAAAAGCTGCAGAAGTCTGCTGCGTAGAAGTACTGCGAGACAAAAGAAAATTTCCTGCGGGAAATTCACTAAATTCTGGTTCCGGTTCCACGACCAACCATAATAGTTTATGCTCACAACTTGTAGACGTATGCATTGGTATGTTATTAGGTTTTACTGTGAGTGGTTTTTGCTAAACATTTGCAAACTCCTCCACGGTCTGGGACATGTAGAAAGCATAACTTCTACACTTTCATATGCAAAAAAAAAAAAAAAAAAATTTATTAATTAATCTTATTTTGTTGCAAATCTACAGGCATCTAAAAAAAAAAAAAGTTATGCAAATAGGATTTCCGTCAGTCTTTAAAGGGTTAACTTTGACTGTGATAGGTGTAAAAAAAAAAAGTTCTAATTAAATTATATTATAGTCACAATGTCTCACAATTTCTTTCAAATGCATTGGTTTGTTATAAATATAAAAAAAGAATGAAATTAAACATTTTCGATTTAAGCATTTTACCAATGAAATATCAATTTCGCATTATTTTGCTACAGACTTTTGCATAAACTGGTCCATTATAGAAGACTGCGTTGGATAAACTGGTGTAGGTTGTGCATAGAACCGGCTTTATATAATGTTTTGGCAAATTGTCTGTATGTGTTTATGTGCCACACACATGAGCTTTCAGCCCTCCCTCCAAATATAATTGGCTGACACCGTGCGTCTGATGGACAGGAACAGACAGGTGAAACGAATGAGGCTTATCCAATTGTATTTGTGTTCTTTGAATTAAGTCTATTTTTTTATTAGATAAAAAATTTTATTCTTACATAATGATTTAATTACTATAAGCTTTATTAAAAAAAATAAAAAAATAGAGTCGGCTCTAGATAATTGAGCCGACTCCTATAAAAGCCCGTGCTATACACCAGCTCATTTCCTTTCCAGCCATCACTAGACCACGACCCATCACGAGACCAAGTCAAAATGAACAAATCTACTGCAGATCAGGTCAACTGTGTATCGGGATATATACACATACAATTTATCTCCGATACAGATCTATAAAAGAAAAAAAAAAAAAAAAAAAAAAAAGTACTTCAGTGCAAGTTTCAAGAGAAAAGTACCACCATACTGTGGTTTTTGCAATAGACAAATACAGCGCCTTTGAGTCTGCGGAAAAAAAAACAAGACTCCAATTAAGATGATCAATGTGAAGAAGGCAATCAGTAAGTAACCTACACCTTACATAAATTATTTTTTTGTACAATGTATTGTGTATTCTTGTAATGTGACAGCTGACTAAATGTAAAAAGCCAATAATTAGAGTTTGTCCTTTAAAATGCTCTAAGACAAATATTATAAAAATGTGTTGCTCTTAGGTAGTACACTAACTTGCAATAATAAAACGTAAACGCAATTCAATGTCAAATCCTGGTGGGGCTTGTTCCAATATATTTTTAAATAAAAAAATAAATTATGTAATTGTAATTTATTAGAAAAATGTACTTAATTCAAAAGAACCAAAAAATATAATTGGATGTGCCTCATTTGTTTCACCCGTTTCTGTCAGACACATGGTGAGGGCTGAACGCGCGCATGTGTGTGGTACATGGACACACTTTACCAAACAAAATACTCATATAAAGCCGCTTCTATGCACAACATACACCGGTTTATCCAACGCAGTCTTCTATTGCGTTTGTCTCGCACTAAATGAATGAGAGTTGGCATACCTGCTTTTAACAGACTTGAATCATCAAAGCACTCCTCCTGCCACGCTTTTCCTACAAGAATTGTATACATCACACTAGTTCAAACATGTTTTATGCAACATATACTATTTGAGTTAATTGAAAACAATGGAGAATTTAATGTCAGATGTATTTTGACATGCATGCAATTGCCAAACACCACATATCTCTCTCAATTAAATAATTTTAAATAATAAACCTCCCAGTAACTTTGCTTTTTCAAATGTCTCTCCCCCTTTATTAAAGTGAAATACATTGTTAATGTATTAAAAATAACTCACTTTTTAATTCATTACAGATCACCAAACTGGAGGCCATGGTTGTCTCCATGGACATCTCAAACACAACGGTCACAATAAGAGAAAATGACTGAACTGAAGACATGCTGCCTAGCGGACCAGACTGGAACAATTGCGCCATCGTTGTGGGATGCCCAGATCAATATGGTTGAGGTTCACAAGCCTTACATGTTCACCAATTTATCAACAAGACACTTCACAGACAAACTGAATTTTACCACTACACGTGCAACAACCATAACAACCAGTCATAAAAAATAGCAGTTACATATACTGATGAGACAGACACTCCTCCACCCACACTGCACACAGTTACCACAGACATAACCGGTGCATCCATTACGCTGAAAAAGCAATGCCCCAAGTGTCACAGCCCTCAACAGGACTTGTCAAAAAATTACACCTTTCATCGATGTCCCTCTTGCAAAATCTTGCGAAAAAGTACAAGCTACGTTACAAAATGTAGTGGATTTGTAACAATTGAGCAAGACAATGAGGAAGTATCATTATCAATTACCAATTCCCTCATTACAAAATTTGTCAGCAATAAAAACAACATTACCACTATGGACAACCAGGACATTGAGGAGTACTTCTTTTTTAAACAGTCCACTAACTCCAACATTCACACATACTAGGCAAATAATCGATTTACACACACCCATCTCTGAACAAAAAACAGACATCTGCAGCAGTGACGAGGAACTGGTGTCAATAATTGTACACTCACCAGAAGACCCTCAAACACCCAACAC